>JANHAO010002733.1:0-28164 GCA_026873985.1 Saraca asoca
GGAAAACTAGCCAATGCATTGAGCTTTTGATGTGTTGTTTGCTTGGCTAAATCTTGATTGCTTAGGATGGATTCATTAATCATTCTAAGGCTTCTTGTTATGATTTTCAACAATTGGATGAACCTTAAATGATCAAGGATGCATTAATCTCAAGTTGATTCCTTTGGCTGGTTGTTTGTCTATCTTTGTTTTAGTTTCTGTTAGTTTAGTGTAGTTTCTGTTAGTTTGGATTCTCCCAACCCCTCCTTTATTTCTAGCTCCTAATTTGATTGATATATCCACAAATTATCTTTAGGTTTGACTTGATATTGCCATATACTACAAGTAGTTAGGTTACTCAATTTTATAAATTTCTAATTTGATCGGCTGTGACAAACCGACATCAGCGACCTACCTAAATTTTACTCACCATTGATTGAGGCAACCGTATGCTAAATTTCACACACAAAAGTTACGGCTGATTAGCCATACAAGCATTTCATTAATTTGTAGTAATGTACATTATCATCAGAAGCGGATGAAAACATCCAATACAACATTCAAGAGTTATACAGAAAAGATCATTCACTAAAGGTTTCAATCAACGAGGTAAAATTTACATAAGGAGATCTAAGGTGCAAGATCAAAAGCCAAAAGAGCCTAAAGCCATTGTTGAAAGCATAAAGCCAGCTACTGGGAGATGAACTCCCACCAACAAAAAGACTGGCAAGCTCGATCGCTCCTACTTATATCCCTCCTCAACCAACGGATCCTCTTGACCTAGACCTAGAGCAATTCAAAAGAGTGTCAGGAGTCTGGCTGGCAAGGCTGGAAATCATAGCAAAGTCATGAGGAAATAATCCAACATCTGCACAAAATTTCCCTTGCGGCTAGCATAAAAAGCTATCCATGAGAGCCATGTGCAATACGCTATCCATGCCTTGAAGCTCCATGCAGTAGGCCATGCACACCTTAATGCTTTTCTGAAAGCCAAACCAGCAAAGGAATTTGGGGACTTAACTAATATGTCCATTTGATTATGAAGAAGCAAGAAGAGCTTCTTAGGCTTTATAGACTAATTTAGGTTTGGTGAATGACCCGACGGACAAAAGATCGTGCTTGATCAAATGGTCCTGAGAGAGTTAGATTACCACGCCAACGGTTAGAAAATGAAGTCAAAAAAAGAAGTATGGCCAAAGCAAAATGAAATGAAAGATTGAAAGATTGAAATGACAATACAGCAGGGCAAGGACTTCGACTAAATGGCAAAAATTACAACTCCCAGTCCATAAAGTGAATTGAGAGTTGGAGGGCCTATGTTGTGGGTGAAAATCAGTCTTGCAAAGTAGGCCGAAGGCTCAGCAGAAACTAATTCCAAAATAGAGGATGTCCAGCTCACTGAGGATGAGGATATGACATCCTAGCTCACATGATCGGCAAATTACTCCACCAAGTCCTAGCTCGCATATGATTTGAGCTCACCCCATTAGCTTTAAAATTGACCTTACTATTTAAAGAACAGTAACAGTACGACATTAGGGATCTCAACTCCTAAGGTAAAGCATCTCGCTTGGCAAGAGTTCCATGAGAAGGTACTTGAATCCAGCAAAATAGAGCATTGGATAAGATTACATCAGCTCATCATAACACATGGGACCCATCCGTAAAAAGTAACCTGTAGAAGCCGATCTGCAATAGTTTAGGAGTCTTGTACATTTAATGTCTAATGTAACATATTGTAACATGTAAAATTACATTTGTAACCTCTCTTCCGTTATAAATAGGGAAATCACTGTAAAGGAGGGGGACTGAAATAGCTAAGCAAAAGTACTATAAAATTTTCCTTCACATTAATAAAATTCTGTCGTGGATGTAATGTCCGATACTGCTTGGATTTAGTCGAACCATGTAAAAACACTATCTGCCACTATTCTTCTTCCTCTCCACTATCTTCATCTCTCATTCAGTCTACCAGAAAGCAATTTGGGGTTCAAGAACCACTCAGTTGATCAAAGTTTGGCCCAGAATCATATTCCACCGTCAGCAACCACCTATAGATAATATACTCATAAAAATAAGAAACCACTAGATAAATCCACTAAGGATTTATCTGTTTGTTTATCCTAATTAATTATTTAAATATATTAAATGATTAATGTATGATAGGATTAAAATTAATCCTATATAGTATATACATATGAACACATCACATGTCATGCAACATTTCCCACCCCGTAGACATGGGCATGCATACTCCTTAATCCATTGTTTGTTTAATTTCCTAGTCATATGGGAAATGGAGCATTTGACCACACAAGAAAGGTACTAGTGAGTAAATGACATATTAAGTTACCATCTAACTAGTATGACACTACTTAAATCTTGCTATACACTAAATCGTTTACTTACACCAAATTTTTTCTTTTCTGATCTTTCTTGAATATAAAGCCATACAAAAAACCAATCTATGTCCTTTGTGCTCATGATTACACCAACTACACAAATTTGTATAATTGCCCAAGCAATGAGCCACAAACCCCTAGGTGTGAGATCAAATGATTTTTCCTTATACGGTTATGTCAATCCATTAAGTTTAAGTTGCTTTCCTAAACATATTCCATTAGACCGCATGATTCCTAACCCTTAGAGGTCATGCTAAAGTAGCAACACCCAACATTAGACTCATATAATAGGTCATAATTCCAAAAGGGTATGAATGTAGGAGACTCACAATTCCTATAAGGTTCACACAGTGGTAAATTAGGGACTTATTTGATCACTCCTTAACATATGCCACACACGATATGAAATGTATGCCACAGTGCAGTTTCCACTTAAGGCTTGTCACACTCTAACATTATACCATACAGAACTTAAACTAATCACCACAAAGTGGCTAGTTTGAAATGTGAAGTTTCGAATTTGGCTTCCTACAAGCTACATAGAGATATCAATTCTCCCTATGTTCAACTCTTTGAGTCTCATCTTAACTAATAGCTAGCGTGACATGTTTTTATAACAAATCCTTACTTGCCACATAGACATCATTGGAGATTACTTACACATGGTACTTAGTAATCGATTAAGTCTCATCCCACATACTAATTAAATGTTAGGGCAATTTCCACTATTATATAAATATATTGATATGTCAGTTATTTCACACATGCTATGTTAGTTTGGATATCGGTGTTTATATAAGCAATGTGGTAGGCTACAACAATCTATGTTGACTTTTTAACTGATATGTAAAAAAGGAAATGACAACAATTTCTGATATACAACCGATGTTTATTTATTTGGAAAAATTTTTCACACTTTAGTTTTTTATTAATAACTGACATCTTTTCTCAACCATTAAAGACATTCATTATTTTTATGATAAGTAACATTGTTAATGGAAAAAAAAAGATGTTGATTTTGTATAAAAACTAACATCTTGTCCCTAAAAGAATCCCTACTTCTTACTATATATATATTTTATAGAAACTTGCTGCTAGCTAAATTTTCTTAGAAATTTGCTGCTATTGACATTTTAGTATAAACAACCATTGAACTAAATATTTTATTGGATAAAAAAATCAGGACATTACAAAATTGAATTGAAATCAAAACATGCTAAATTAACATTAAGTCTATACATAATAATCATTTACTTACTTTGTGACTAAATTCACTTAATTGTATTCCTTTTTTAGTTATGTCTTCTCCTGTAATGTAATTTCTAATATTGGTGAGAGCTAGAAGTAAGAAATTTCAAGTGTTTCTGTGTCTATCTATATAAGTCCAAGCTACATTTTTATATATAGAATTCATGAGAGTTAATTACTTAGAAGACAAAATTTTATTTTTTATGAAATTAGCAAAATGATATATGTATTTCATATAAGCAAACCATTCAAGAGGCTATACAGATTGTTTTTATGAGGCAGTTTCTGCTCTATTGAAATCAAATAATTTTATTATCGAGCTATCTTAATTTTAATAAACACATAATCAAGTATAAACATCTAAACTAAAAATTATATAGTTAGTAGCCTATATACAATAATCACATAATATGTCAAGTATAAACATGTAAACTAAAAATTATATAATTACTAATAAAGACAATCAATTACCTTCAATTTTTTTTTTCTAATTTTTATCTTTAAAAAGATCTTCAACCTACATCATTTCACCATGATCATCTAAAACATAGAAGTCCTCTAAGTTATCTTTATCATTCATCGAAGGTTGTCTTGAAGAGAAATAAGGGGTCTCTTTAATATCATTACTTATCTCTTCTTCATCCCATCACTAGCAATCTGTCTCTTCCTTTGAACAACTACAAATCACTTCTTATCAGCTAGGTTTGTTATATAAAAAACCTATTTTGTGTGGGATGCTATTATGAATGGTTCCACCTTATCACCCTTCTTATTAAGATCCAATAATGTGAACCCTAACTCATTGACTTGGATGTCATTTTTATCCTCAGCCTATTTACATCGAAACACAGAAGCCTTAAATTTGATGTAAGTAAGCTCCCATATGTCTTTAATAACCCTAAAATATGGCATATTCACGTATATAGAATTTTTATCTTTGGAACTAGAAACATGTATTGATTGAGCCACCAAAGTAAGCCTCATTATTTTGCATAGTACTCCAGTCATCTTGTTCCTTTATGTAGAAAGAATACCTATTGATGTCGTATCCACATTGAGATAAGACCATCATGTGAGGCTCATAGGCTAACCATCTTATAATCTTGGAAACATTATTTGATGTTTATGCTAACAAATAATGAACTCGATTATGGAACTAAGTGATGAAGGAGCAACTATGTTCAGCTTATACTCACTGTTAATTCTTTCCACAATTTTGCTCTCCTGTAAGGGTCATATGTTATAAAGCTCCACTTTTTCACTATTATGTAGGATGTAAAAGTATGCTTGTGACTATATTTCACGAGTGATGCATACCATTTGGGTTCCCAGTGTACCCTTGCCTGCAATTCTTCCTTCGTGACGAGACTTAGGAATTTCAATAGCTTATGCATTTGATAAGTATTTATCGTAGAACTTAACAACCTTTTCAGCTATATAGCCTTCAACAATACATCCTTCAAGTTGATGTCAATTCTTCACATAACTTTTTAGGATTTTCATATATCGCTCATGGGTACATCCATCTTAAATAATTTGGTTCACAAAGTTTTGTCTCTCTCATCAAATAAACAACCAAATTCACCATGATGTGAAAAAAGGAATGTGGAAAATACATTTCAAGTTGACACAAGTAACAAAAACTTCCCTTTGCAAGTCATCCAATTTTTCAAGGTCAGTGACTTTGTTACATGTTGTATTAAAGAAAAAACAAAGTCTAGTAATGACATGTCTCACATGTTTAGATAATATTGATTAAATAGCCACTAGTAACAATTGTTGCATCAATGCATGAAAATCATGAGACTTGAAACCAACTAATTTCAAATCTTTCATTGGAACAAGGCTTTTGATGTTGGAAAGATACTTTCTTGGCATCTTAACACCATGTAGATACTCACAAAAACCTATTTTCTCCATTCTATACATAATATGACAAGCTAGAGGCAAATACGTACTCTGACCATTGTTCTCTAGTGCTAATTCCTTTTGTATTGCCATTTCAACAAAGTTTAGTCTAGCTTTGACTTCATCCTTAATCTAACTTGATATGTTTAAAAGCATTCCAATAAGACTATTACAAACATTTTTTTTCACATGCATCACATCAATATTATATCTCTTAAAGAAGAATTGCTAATATAGAATATCAAGGAACATAGACCTCTTTTTCCATGAAACCTTTATCATTAATAAGTGCTTAGGGTTTGCTAAAAATGACATCAATATTTTTCACTTGTTCATAAACTTGGTCCCTAGTTAATGACATTAGAGATTTTTGCTCTTTTGGTGACCTATTAAAAGCCTTTGCCTATGATGATAGTGAGATTGGGGAAGAAATCTATAATGATTGAGATACACTATTTTTTTTCCATACTTAAGATAATAAGAAGATGTATTGTTCTCACAAATAAAGCATGCTTTATGTCTTTTGACACTGTATCCAGATAAGTTTTCGTGAGCTAGAAAGTCATTAATTGTGCAAAAGAGCAATGCATGCAACTAAAATGATTCTTGATGATATGTGTCAAACACCAACACACTTTCATCCCACATCATCCCTACGTCTTTAATAAGTAATGCCAAAAAGACATCTATATCATTTTTTGGTTGTTTGGGGCCTAAAATCATTCATGACAACATTATATACTTGCGCTTCATACATAACCATAGAGGTAGATTGTAAATCGCCAATAGAATGGGCATGTGCTATATTTGCTACTCAATTCACCATGAGGGTTTATTCCATCCATACAAAGTCCATGCCTAAGGTTTTTTACTTCTTTACTAAATTCTGGAAATAATGAATTAAGTATTTTTCATTGAGGAGAATCAGTCAAATGTCAAAGCTTGTCATCAAAAATCATTCAATCCTTATGCCATGTTAAGTTCTTGGCATCTCTTGCATTAGCAAGTATACATTTAAACCTTGGTATTATTAGAAGATACCATACCTTAGCTAGAGCCCTTTTATTTTTCAAGATATCATTCTTCTTCAATTTGTAATGTGTTGTCCCACATTTTGGACACTCATATAAACTTTTATTCTCTTTTTGATACAATATACAATTATTAAGGCAAGCATGTATCTTCTTATACTCTATATCCATCAAGCACAAGATTTTCTTGGCCTCGTATGTATGATCTAGAAGTTCATTACCTTCCACAAGCATATTTTTCAACATTTCAAGTGAGGTTGTGAAAATTTTGTCACTCCACTTATTCCCTACTTTCAAGTTAAACAATTTCAACACAACAGATAATCATGTAAATTTAACAGAACCTAGATACGAAGGTATTTCTACATCATTTAACAAACTTTCAAGGATATGCAGCCACTTAATAAAATTATCTTCAATAATATCATACACAATATCCTTTAATTGATCATGCAAACCCACATCAATTTCATCTTTTGAGTACCCACCCTTGTCTTGATAACTACTACACATACTAGAATATTCACTTTCACTGTATCATATTCATTGTGTATAGCCTTTATCGATGCCATAAATAAATAAATGATCTTTTACTTCCTTTGCTTTTATTCTCTTAACATGACAATATCTCACACAAGGACTCCTAATTAGCTCATTACTATTTGTAGCACGTTGGTCAATAGCAAATCTAATAAACTTTTCAACCCTATTTATATATTCTTCACTCAACAAATTAACAGATATTTACCTACGGTTCATGATTATAAAAAATTGAACAAAATTAAAAAAAAAACAAGGCAATGTTGGATTTCTATTACAAATTTACAATCCCAAACATGTTGGAAGACAAGTTAGCTATGTCCTATGCTCGAAATGTATTAAGGAATTTATGTATTCTAACTATAATAATATTCAAAAAGAAAAGCAACTATTACCTAAAAATAGAGAGAGCAAGAAAAAGAAGATCTGTTCAAACCACTGAAAGAGGGAAAGTACATTCGAATCGTTGGAGATGGAGGGAGAGAATCATGATATTAAACCTAGAAAAGAGCAAGAGTGACAATTAGATGTTCAAAAACTTCTATATAAATGGAAGAAATTTAATGTCGATCGCTTAGTCAGAACAGACTTCATAATTTTCACTTACTCATGAATATTCCCATCACTACTTCTCATTTATTTTGAATTATTTTTATCCATTTTTTTAGATAATATATTACAATTTTCATGAATAAATTGTTTAAAAGCTAATTATTTTTAAAATATTTTTTCCATTAAATAATACTTAAATTCTTGAATTATTTTGTCCAATTTAATAGTATTTAAATTCTAGAAATATTTTGTAATCTTATTAAAATGGAATTATTTGATTGGGAATTGAAAAAAATTAATGGTTGGAGAATAAATTTTGTTCATAAATAAAATTAGGTAAAATAATTCAAGTTTTAACAAAACAAAGATATCAAATATATTAATTTGTTATATATAACCCCATTTAAAATGTGTGGAGATTTTAGATGTCGATTTTTGTTAAAAATATAAAGTATTTTTCTTTTCTCATATTTTTTTATAAAAAAATAGAGTTATCTAACATAACATTTAATTAAAATGTGTGGACTTTAGTCATCAGTTTTCCTTAAAAAATTGACATCGTTTCTTTACTTTAGATGTCGATTTGCTTTAAAAAATCAACGTTTTTTTTCTCTAAAGTAGTTTTTAAAAAAAATATATATCTAATATTATATGTCATAATTTTCATTTTAGACATTGGTTATTATATTGAAACTAATGTGAAATCATTAATGACGTTGGTTTTCTCTTAACTAGTTTTTTTTTTTAAAAAAAAGACAAATTCATTACTACTTTACAATGCAAGATTACAACACAGCAAAGCAGATATACATTATAATCAATCGATATATCTATAGTATTGCAAAAACAAATAATACATTGCAACTTTCCTATTGGTCTTTATCAAAAGATGGTAGGAGAAACCTAGCCCACTGATCTCTAGCTTTGTCAATTTCAGCTTAAGTGTAAGGACTAATATCTCCAAAGTACCATAAAAGAGATATACATATAGCAAATTACACATTCATATATCACAAAGTAATACCATAATTTTTGTAACAGAAATCTTAACATATTTAAATATCACATATCCAAACATTACTACATAAACACATTTACACGTCAATTATTTCACACATTCCATTTCGATTTGGAGACCAACATTTATCTTAGCAATGTAGTAGGTTAGAATAATCCATGCCAGTCATTTAGCAAATGTGTAAAAAAGGAAATGACATTGGTTTTTAATATACAACCCACACCTTTTTATTTGGAAAAAACTTTTACATGTCGATTTTTTTATGAATAACTAACATCTTTTTTTCCACTAAAACATCAGTTTCTATCATAAAATGATGTCTTGTCTCAACCACTAAAGATGTTAGTTTTTTTTTTATAATAACTAATGTCGTTAGTGGAAAAAAGACTTTGGTTTTGTATGAAACCCGATGTCTTTTCCCTAAAAAAACTTGCTTTTAGCTATTTTTTTTTACAAAAACTTGCTACCATTTACATTTTAGCAGAAACAACCATTGAACTAAAATTTACTATCACCCAACACAATCCCAATTTCAACAATTTCAAACATTTTATTGGATCAACAAAAAATTTAAGACATTACAAAACTAAGTTAAATTTAAAACAAATCAAATTAACAACAAGTCTATAGATAATAATTATTTACTTACTGTCTTACTAAATTCACTCAAAACATAGGCACCCTGAATTTGATGTAGTCAAACTCTCATATGTCTTTAATAATCCCGTAATATGACGTATTTGTGTGTATAGGGATTTTTTTATCTGTGGAACTAGAAACTTGCATTGACTAAGCCACAAAAGTAACCCTATTATTTTACATAGTGTTCCTATCATTTTGTCCTTTTGTGTTGAAAGAATATCCATTGATGTCATATCCACAATATAATAAGACCTCCATGTAAAGCCCGTGGACTAACCATCTTATAATCTTAGAAACATCATTTGGTGTTTGTGTCAACTGAAAACAAACTCAATTTTGGAACCAAGTGATGAATGAGTGGTTGTGTTCAACTTGTACCCACTATTCATTCTTTCTATAATTCTGCTTTCTTTTAAGGGTCATATACTCATCCAAGTAAGGCTTTACTTCTTCACTATTATACAAGATGTAAAAGTGTGCTTGCAATCACATTTCATGAGTGATGCTCATTGCTTAGATCCCTAATGTACCCTTAGTTGCAATTCTTCCCCCGTGATGAGACTTAGGAACTCTAATAGCACATTTGATAAGTATTAACTGTAAAATTCAACAACCTTTTTAGCTATATAGCCTTCAACAATACATCCTTTAGGCCAATGTTGATTCCTCACATAACTTTTTAGGATTTTATATGTTGCTCAAATGGATACATCCACCTTAAATAAACTAGTTCATAGAGTTTTATCTCTATCACCAAATGAACTACTGTGTGCACCATAATGTCAAAAAAGGAAGGTGGAAAATACATCTCAAGTTAACATAGCATAATAACAACTTCCCTTTGCAAGTTATCCTATTTCTTAGGGTCAACGACCTTGTTACATATTGCTTTGAAGAAAAAACAAAGTTTAGTAACAATGTATCTCACATGTTTAGGCAATATAGATTCACTAGCCATCAATAATAGTTGTTATATCAAAGCATGACAATTATGAGACTTGAAACTGATTAATTTTAAATCTTTCATTGAAACAAGGTTTCTAATGTTTGAAGAATACACCTAAGACACCTTAACACCATGTAGACACTTATAAAAACTTGTTTTCTCCTTCTTAGACATAGCATGATGTGCTGGAGGCAAATACGTACATGGACCCTTCTTCTCTGGTGCTAATTCCTTTTGTACTTTTCAGCTAAGTCTAGTTTGGCTTTGAATCCATCTTTGTTCTTACCTGGTATGTTCAAAAGCATTCAAATGAGACTGTCACAAATATTTTCCTCCATATACATCACATCAAGATTATATCTTACAAACAAGATTTACCAATATGAAAGATAAAAGAATATGGATCTTTTTTTTAAGAAATCTTATCATTAGCAAGTGTATAGGGTTTGCAAAAAATGACATCAATATTTTTCACCCATTCATAAACTTGGTCCCCAATTAATGACATTGGAGCTTTTCTTTCCTCTAGTGACCTATTTAAAGTCTTTCTTTGCCTACAATAATGGTGGGATTAGGAAAGAAATCTCTAGTGACCAAGATACACCATTTTTTTAAGTTGACAAGAAGATGTATCGTTCTCACATATAGGGCATGCTTTATATCCTTTAACACTATATCCAAACAAGTTTCCGTAAGCTAGGAAGTCATTTATTATGCAAAAAAGCAAGGCTTGCAACCAAAAAGATTCTTGATGATATATGTTAACTACCGACACACCTTTATCCCACATCATCCTTAAGTCTTTAATAAGCGATGGTAAAAAGACATCTATATCATTTCTTGGTTGCTTGGGGACTAAAATCATTAATTGCAACATTTTATACTTGTACTTCATTTATAACCAATGAGGTAGATCATGAATCACTAATAGAAGAGGCTACGTGCTATATTTGCTACTCTGGTCACTATGAGGGTTCATTCAATTTGTACAAAGTCCAAGTCTAAGGTTTGATGCTTTACTATCAAATTTAGAGAATAATGAATCAAGTGTTTTTCATTGAGGAGAATTAAGTAAATGTCTGCATGCCATGTTAAGTTATTGGCATATCTTACATTAGCAAATATGTATTCAAACTTCGATATTATTGAAAGATACCATAACACCTTAGTCAGAGCCCCTTTGTTTTTCATGACATCTTTCTTCTTCAATTTGTAATGTGGTGCCCCACATATTGGACACTCATGTAAACTTTTGTACTCCTTTTGGTATAATATACAATCATTAAGGCAAGTATATATCTTCTTATACTCCATACCCATTGGGAATAATATTTTCTTAGCCTTATATGTATGTTCTAGAAGTTCATTACCTTTCGAATGCATATCTTTCAACTCTTCAAGTAAGGCCATGAAACTCTTGTCACTCCACCTATTCTGCGCTTTCAAGTTGAACAATCTCAACGCAATAGATAATTATGTAAATTTAGTACAACCTAGATACAAAGGCTTTTCTGCATCACTTAACAAGCTTTCAAGGATATGTGGCTGCTCAATAAAATTATCTTCAACAACATCATGCACCTTATCCTCTAATCGATCATGCAAACCCACATCAATTTCATCATTTTGGTACCCTCCCTTCTCATGAGAACTACAAGACATATTGGACAATTCTCTTTTATCGTGCCATATCCATCTTGTATAGTCTTTATCAGTGGCATAAATAAATAAATAAATTATCTTTTACTTCTTCTACTTTCATTCTCTTAACATAACAACATATCATAAAAGGAAACCTAATTAACTTATTATTATTTGCAGCACATTGATTAACAGCAAGTCTATTAAACTTCTTAACCGTATTTGCATATTCTTCACTTAACAGATTAGCAAGCATCAACCTACGATCTATGACTACCCAAAATTGATCAAAACTAAAAAAACAGGGCAATGTTGGACTTTTGTTACAAATTTGCAATCCCAAACATGTTAAAAAACAAGTTATTTATATCCTCTATTAGAAATGTATTAGGCAATTTTTGTATTCAAACCATAATAAAATTTATAAAGAAACGTAGTTGTTACCTAGAAATAAAAAAAGTGAGACAAAGAAGATTAGTTCAAACCACCAAGAGGAGTGAGAGTGCCTTCGAATCATCAGAGATGAAGGGGGAGAAAACTATGATATCAAACTTGGAAAAGAGCAAGAGTGATAGTCAGAGCTGGTGTTTTAATTTTTATTACATGCGAATATTCCTGCCATCATGTCTTATTTATTTTGAATTATTTTTATCCATTTTATTTTCTTTGATAATATATTACAATTTTCACAAATAAGTTACTCAAAGGCTAATGATTTTCTGAAATATTTTTGTTCATTAAATAACGCTTAAATTCTTGAATTATTTTGTCCAATTTAATAGTATTTAAATTCTTCACATATTTTGTAGTCTTAGTAAAATAGAATTATTTGATTGGGAATAAAAAAAATTAATGGCTATAGAATTAATTTTGTTCATAAATAAAATCAGGCAAAATAATTCAAGTTTTAACAAAATAGAGATCTTTAATATATTAATCTATAATATAAAATTCCATTTAAAATGTGTGGAGACTTTAGACGTGGGTATTTATAAAAAATCTGATGTCATTTCACTTAACTCATATTTATTTATTTTTTTTAAAAAAACCAAATATCTTTATGTAACATCTAATTAAAATGTGTGCAAACTTTAAACGTCGGGGTTTTCTTAAAAAACTGACATCGTTTCTCTACTTTAGAAGTTAGTTTTCTCTAAAAGACTAATGTTGTTTCTCTGATATAATCTTCTTTAAAAATAGACATCTAATATATTATATATCAAAATTTTCATTTTAGATGTCAATTTTTATATTGCAACTAACATGTTGTTTCTGTTAACTAGCATTTTTAAATAAAGGAAACAAATTCATTACAACTTTACAATACATGATTATACTATAGTAAAATAGATATACATTATAATCAACCAATATATCGAAAGTACTACAAAATAGGCAATACATTACAACTTTCCTATTGGCCTTTATCAAAATAAGGTTGGAGAAACCCAGCCCACTAATCTCGAATTTGGTCAATTTCAATTTGAGTGTAAGGACTAGTATCTTTTAAGTATTGCAAAATATATATACACAAAGTAAATCACATATCCATATATCACATAGGAACACTATAATTTTTTTAATAGAAATCTCAATATATCCATATATCACATATGCATATCTCAAATATCAAAAACAAACTATTAAACTTGTTTTGGATCATGGTAATCTTCCTCTATTCGAGTGGTTACGTCAATCATATACCTCATTATAAAATATCCACGCTCCATATTTCCTTGTTGACAAGGGCACTATAGCAAATAATAGATATGTACTCAAATAATCATTTCAATCAAATATGAAATTACTTAGAATATTATAAATGATAATCAATACGATAAAAAAACTTACTTCTAAGGTGAACTATTTTGTGTTAGAATTTTTCTTATTGTCACCCATGCAAAAATAAATCTTAATAAATTTGTTGAATTAAACTTATGCAAGAAACTGGTATATTAATAAAGGAAATCATATAATATAAATCTTAAAACTACATTTTAACTTATAAAATAACTCATGAATTAACTAAATTTTTGATATTCTTGGGAAATAGATGCTCCAAGAGATCAAGCTAGGAAGTGACATTTCTCTATGCATAAATCATGTACAACATCCAATGATTCATATAACAACAAAATATTAAATAAGTAATAACAAATTGATGCATATAATAACAAATATCAGATTAGATACTTACGACTTAATAAATAGTGCAAAACCACATAGCCTCTATTTTTTTAGGACTTCCAAGATGCATGCGGTCTTTTTGCCTTGTTTAGAGCCAATTGGTGCAAGTAACTAGGGATATAAAAATTCATCATCCAGTCCTTTGGTCACATGGTCATGATGTAGAAGCCTTTACAAGGAAATAAAAGAAATGATTAATAAAACACTTTAAACTATATTATATAAATAAGATTATGAATTGAAAGTTAAATGTAAACTCACATTTCAAAAACATGGATGCAAGTAACATGTATTATACTTATATTCAATTATTCTATGAAGGTTATCATACGTATCTTGAATAAAAAGTGGAGATAAGTAATAAATACTGAGACATCTGGTCAAATGTTGTCCTTGATGTCTTTTGGTACTTGTTCCACTACTCAATATTGATTGGCACTCTTATGCGTGCCAACATTCTAATATAACTCTTATATTTTGTTGATGGATACCTAGTAGCCTAACCCTTAGAATTAAAGTCAACCTTCATCTTCTTTCCTTTACTATGCATAAGGTTTACTTCCTTCATAAGGGTATTATCCTTCATACTCTTCTTAGTATGTTGGGAAGGATCTATATGGCTATTTAAAAGGAAAAAAAAAAGTTAACCTTACAAAACTATTATATTAGTTTTATTCTAAATGAGAAATGACTTTTATGATTTTTACGGGCTATATTTGATGATTTTGAATGGAAAATGGTTATATTTAGAGTTCAGATTTTACTATGTAGATTACAAGGAAAATCTTAGACATATTAATAACGACTCTACCAAGTAATATAAAACAGGGCATGCATGACTAGACAATCTATGTCAAGAAACCTAACAAAAGAAAAATAAACCTTAATTGAAAACATTTCTGATAAACAAATTAAGAAACAAAAAAGGAAAAAAAAAGCTAAACCCTAAAAATACAAACCATCAACAAAGTACAAAGCAGAAAAAGTATAAAAAAAAATTAACATAACTTAGCAAGGATGAAATGAATACAACCTAAGAAGAAGGAAGTTTCATACCTCAATTAGAGATAAACTTGAAATGTGATAATCGAAGATAACAAAGACAATTCAAAACAACCAAGAAGAAAGCAACAAGGGCTTGAGAATGATATTGAGTAAATGTTTCAAACAGGAGAAAGAAAACGAGAGTAAGGGAAGAACTGGCTTGTTATATAAGAAGCCTATACTTTAGAAGTTGGTTATTAAGAAGGAACTAACATCTATTCAAATACATTTATGCTAGTTGTCATAAAAAACCAACATATAAACTTAAGACTCCAATTTTTTTTTATGAAAATCAACATATTATTTTTAATCATATTTACAAAAACACCACCGTTGCTTCATATAATTCTCGCTTTGATTTTTTTTTTTCATTTTGTTTATATGTCAATTATTTACTACAACCAATGTATTAACTTTCAACATATCTATGAGATTACACAATTTGATTTTTTTTAATTAATTTTATCTATTTTATTTTTTGGATAATAAGATTAGTACATTTTCACACATAATTTGTCCAAGGCTAGCTATTTTTTGAAAATTTTTGTCAATTAAATAATATTTAAATACTTGAATTATTTTTTTGTTAAATAATATTTTAATAATTGAATTATTTTTTACATTAAATAATATTTAATTACTTCAAAAATTTCTTCCACTTGTGTTGAAAATGTCAGTTTATGTTAAAAAAATCTATGTTTTTTTAATTAATTATTTATTAAATTACTGAAACTTGCTCCAAATTACATTTTTATAGAAATATCAAAGAGAAATTTGGAACATAAACTTGCACCATGTTACTTTTTTTATAAAAACATAAGAAAGAGCAATGGGATAAAATTGAAGGAAAATGTTGAATAAAAATTCTAGCTCTTGAAGTTGTTGTTGCTAAAAGAGCATGCAACAAAGCAACATTATTATTGAAGCTTTGTGCTATGCCATTGTTTGTAACAAAAACATTACTATTGAATCACGCTTTTAGGTTGCTTGCAACAAACCAACATTAAATTGTTTAAGCTTCTAGGATTGTTTGTAATAACAAAATACAACACATACATCAAAGGCAGTCTACAAGACAACACAAATAAATTAACTAAACCCATTATCCTCTTGTTTTGAGGATCAATGCATGTGCCCAGTTTAAAAGAAAACAAAAGTTAATCATTTATATACAAAATAATAAAAAAAAAAAGGAAAAAGGAAAAATAAACTATAAACCTTCAGAGCAAGCTTAAGCAGAATGATACTAAGCAACACTGCCTGTAATTATTGCTTCTGTTGGCATACTGCTTACTTGGGAAGAGGAGTTTGAAAAGTAAGGCATTGGAATTCCATTTCACAACTTAAACAATCACTCCAAATATGTTTTAAATTGTTGAATGGAATTCCTGTATCCTACTTTTTAAACTCATCTTCCTAAGTAAGCAGTATGTCGGTTAATGAGAGTTAAGGGATGCATTTGCCTTTTGTAATCTGAGGAGGCTATAGATGTCATTTATTTATGTTGAAATTGACGTGTAATATCATGTATATATGTCGGTTCCTAATTAAAAATCGACATCTAATCTATGACTCTTCATATATCCTGCATTTTTTTTTAATTATTTTGTCCATCTATGTTGGTTCTTAAAAAAATTGACATCTTATCTACATCTCTTTATATAACAGAATATAAATGTGTCGAATTCATTTCAAATTATTTTGACTATTCTTCATTGTCTTTATAAAATGGAAAAAATTAATGATCGTTAAAGAATTTTACAATTTCATAATCTTGGAAAGTGGAAAATTAATTGTAATATTTTTATCAATAAATTAGTTATACGTAAGTAATTTGCATTAATTCAATTGATAAATTAATAAAAAAATATTTGACTATATATTATTAAAAGTTCTTCAAAGTAAAAGTTTAATTGATAAATTACGAAAAAAATGTTGACAGTTGAGGAGCCATAAATTTCAAAGATGCTTTAAACCTAAATAGTATAAATTAAATAATTTCAAAAGTATGTCAGTTCTTTAACTTAAACCAACGTTAAATATGATATTAAATTTAGACTTCGAGTGCTTAATAGGAACTGACCTTATAATTTTTCTCATATTTACAAATAAAAAAAACCAATGTGCCTTTGTATATGTTGGTTTACCTTTGATCCAACGTCTATTTAACGACATTATTTCTACATTTTGTAGTAGTGAAATCACATCTCCATATATCAAATATTCAAATCAAACTATTATACATTTTGTGGATCATGGTGATCTTCCTCCATTTGAGTAATTATATCACTCATATATCTCATTATAAAGTATCCATACTCTGCATTTCCTTGTTGACGAAGGTGTTACAACAAATCAAATATATGTATTCAAATAACCATTTCAATCAAATATGAAATTACTTAGAATATTATAAATGGTATTCAATATGATAAAACAACTTATTTCTGAGGTGATCCATTTTGTGTTAGACTTTTTTCTATGCTAGCCAAGATATAATAAATCTTAATATATCTGTTAAATCAAATTCATGCAAGAAACTAGTTTATTAATAAAGAAATCATATATAATATAAATCCTAAAACTAAATTTTAACTTATAAAACAACTCACGAGTTAACTACATTTCTAATATTCTTGCGAATCGAATGTCCCAAAAGATCAAGCTAGTAAATGCATTTCTCTCTGCATAAATCATGCATAGTTGTTATATGTGTAATTTGGATCATCCTTATTGGGCTGGCAAATGACCCAAGCATGACAAGAATCCAACTCGCAGGACGTTCAGAGCACTAAGTCTCTAGCTCACATTGCTAGCGACCTCCTTTGCTCGAGCTCGTTTGCCCTAGTAAGAACGAGCTCAACCTTGTCACTTCGAAGACAGCCACTCCTCCAGACTAAAGGATCTGGCTAGCAAGGCATGACCAGTAGCCTGAGAGTTCACTAAGCAGAAAACCAGCACATGTATTGCCTAATAGACACACGGGGCCCACCTGCAGAAGGTAATCTGTAGAAGCTGACTCACAAGATTTAGTCTGTTCATCCTGTCTTGTACATTAAATACTTGATGTAATAGATATACTACATGTAAAATTATAATTGTAACATCCTCTCCTCTATGAAGGAGATGAACATTAGAGAGACTAAAGCTTAGATACTGAAAGTCTGTAAAAATATCTTTAGACCAATACATTACTGTGGACGTAAGGTCTGATTTTATCCAGATTTGGCCGAACCACGTTAAAAGGCTTGGTGTCTTTTGCTACTCTTACCCTTCTTCCTACCTTCTTTGCTCATTTTACTATCTTAAAATCAGATTGCAGTTTGAGATCCTGAAAGAATCCCCTGTTGGTTGGAGTTTGGCCCAGAACCAAAATTCACCATCAACAACAGTATTCAATGATGTTTATAATAACAAAATATCAAATGAGTAATAACAAATTGATGCCTATAATAATAAAATATTAAATATCACATTAGATACTTATGATTCAAAAAATGATGCAAAAACACATTATGTTCATTTTTTAAGGCTTTTGAGATGTATGTTATATTTTTGCCATGGTTGAAACCTATCAGTGTAAGTAATGGTGGACATAGAAATATGGACTCCAGTCCCTTGGTCACACAGTCATGATGCAAAAGCCTTTACAAGGAAATAAAAGAAATGACTAATAAAATGCTTTGAACTACATAATATAAATACAATTATGAATTAAAAGTTAAAGGTAAACTCACAATTCAAAAACTTGGATATAAGATGTATTTATATCTCTTCCATGGCTAAGAATTGCATGATGTTATCCTTGATCATAGAAATATCACATTCATTACCCACAACCTTAGCAACCATATGAACTTGGGTGAAATTATCATTCGCCATCTTCTCAGCCATAGCAGATAACTTTTTTCTTCGTTTAACATGGACATCTTTTGGGTCTAAGTTGATTAATGAGTTCGTAAAGTCATTGATTTCTTGGTCTGCCTACTCTCAACTTCTTTGCTTTCTCTATAGCCTAATTGACATGCATAAATTAAAGAAATTTAGATATTAGAAATATAGTAAAATTATGTCTATAAAAAATAATTATTTATTAGATAGAATATGTTACCTACATAACCAAAGTGATAAGACTTTTTGGCTATGCAATGTAAGTCCTAATTCCTTGGCCCACTGTCCCTAGTTCATCCATTGATATTGAAAGTTTTGCACTTTGATCCAGCGGGGTGTCAATGATGACTTTTGCTTGATCACCTGACAATTGTTGGCAATAAAGGGTGCAACTGTGGAAAACCCTTTCATATGCCACTATATGTTTGTTGAGGCCAAAGCTAGAAGTCATTTGGCTATTTCCTGTATAGACAACAAAAATCAAATTGAAAAAGTTAATTATAATGTTATTTTTCATAGAAAATATTAGAAATTACTTATATAATAAAGGAAGTTCAAGCTTTTAATGATAATCATTTAACTTCGGTAGCTTTACAAATGGGTTACATACTCCCAGCCAATTGGCTTTTGCCTTGCTAAGCAGGGGCACAAGGTGCATCTCTACCTCATCAATAATAGGTCTCAGGTCTGAGAGTGACTACATGCCCATCTTTTGAATGTAGGCAAACATCTTCCAAGTTTCTTCAAACTTGACTCGGGCTCCCTTTCTCATTTGAGAAGTAATCTCCTCTCTTACCTTCTGTGTCAGTCAAGCAATAATATCTATTGTAAGATTGTCCAAAAAAATTGATGATCCTTAGAGACACTTTGATGATCCCCCCAAAGTAGGCATTGAGACCCATTCCTTCCCTGACCCCCTAACATGGTCAGGGTGCTCTTGAGTTCTCGACACAATTGTTAATATGTCCATCATTCTGTATAAAGTAAAATCTCCCTGCGTCGATTGTTGCATAAGAGAATCTTATGATATATGTATAATTAAGAATATTTATTACAACATAACACTTACAATTATTTAAGCAATTAAAACTTACAAATTACTTGCAACTTTCATGGCAACTATCTAGCTTTCTTTGGTTGTATATTCACCTTTTGTGTTAACCCTAACTCTTTTCCATAATTCATGTTGAAATATGGAAATGACTTGTAAATTGGATTGATTAGAATCTTGTTGTTTTATAAGCTTTTCTTTGACCAAAACTTGCTCAAGTTTCACATATTCGTCACGACACAGCCTATGTTTATATTTGATTTTTGCTTGTCTCTCCCTATTGGCTAAACTTGTGCCCTATTGACAAAAAAATTGATAAGATAGTCAATTAATTATTCATAATATATAGTTGAAAAAAATATAAGGTAAGATGGCCAAATTTACATGAAAAGCCTTGAATTGGCACTGCTTCACAAAATTATGCCACACTTGTTAATTGAGGAAGTTGTATTTCTTAAGGAGATTTTGATCAACCTTCCTTTTGATGGTGATGTGATCCCTTGTCAATTGGTTTTTGAAGTCCTTCCACCACTCACTGGAAAGTTATAATACTTCTTTTTTCTTCCCTTCATTAATATCAAATGTGGTCTACAAAATAATACACACATAGATTATATTTATATACAATTATTCTAAGAAGATTATTATACATATCTTAAATAAAAATTGGAGATAAGTAATATATACCAAGACATCCTACCAAATGTTGTCCTTGATGTCTTTTGGTACTTATTCTCACTGCTCAATATTGATTAGCACTCTCATGTGTGCTAACATTCCAATATAACTCTTGTATTTTGATGATGCATCTCCAATTTCATGACCCTTAGAATTGAAGTCAACCTTCATCTTCTTTCCTCTACTAGGCATAAGGGTTATTTCTTTCATAAGGGTATTATCCCTCGTACTCTTCTCAGTTTGCTAAGAAGGATCCATATGCTTGTTTAAAAGGAAAAAAGAAAAAGAAGTTAACCTCACAAAATTATTATATCAATTTTATTTTGAATGGGAAATGACTTTTACGGATTTTACAGACTACATTTGATAATTTTGAATAGGAAATGTTTACATTCATAGTTTCAATTTTACTATATATATTACAAGGAAAATCTTAAATGTATTCATAACCACTCTACCAAGTGATACAAAATAGGGCATGCATGACTAGACAATCTAAGCTAAGAAACACAGTCAAAAAATAAATCCTAACCAGAATCATTTTTGATAATCAAAATAATAAATAAAAAAGGAAGAAAAAGCTAAACCCTATAAATACAAATCATGAACAAATTACAAGGCATAAAAAGTAAAAAAATTGACATAATTATGAAAGAAGAAACAAATACAATATAAAAAAGAATGAAGTTCCATACCTTGATCTGAGAGGGACTTGAAATATAATGATCAAAGCCAATGAAGACAATCGAAAATAGCATAGAAAAAAAGTAGTAAGGGTTTGAAAATGATTTTGTAAATGTTTCAAATAGGAGAAAATGAATGAGAGCAAAGAGAAGAACTAATAAATTGGGTATAGTAGTAGCCTAGATTTTAGATGTTTGTTGTTAATAAGAAATCAACATCTTTTATCATGAATCTACATTGATTTTTATAATAAACTGACATATAAACTTAAGACACCTATTTTTCATGACAACCAATGTATTACTTTTCATCATACTTACAAAAACACCATAGTCACTTTATATTATTCCCGCATTGAATTTTTTATTTTTTTCATTTTTCTTATATGTTGAATTTTTTATAACAACTAATGTATTAATTTTCAACAAATTTATGAGATAACCCAAGTTGAATTTTTTTGAATTAATTTTTCATTTTATTTTTTAGATAATAATATATTATTACATTTTTACTAATCATTTGCCCAAGGCTAATTATTTTCTGAAAAATTTTGTCAATTAAACAATCTCAAATACTTGAATTATTTTGTCCATTAACTAATATATCAATAATTAAATTATTTTGCACATTAAATAATATTGAATTATTTTAAAATTTTCTTTTGATTATGTTAAAGACATCGGTTTACTTTAAAAAATTAACATCTTTTCTATTAATTTTTTTAAAAAAATACAAAAACCTGCTACTGGCTATAATTCTTCAAATTGTGTTAAAAACGTGGCTTTTGTTAAAAAGCCAACGTCATTTCTATTATTATTTTCTTTTATAGAAACATCATGAATAGCATCAGGACAAGATAGAAGGAACAAGTGACATTATTGTTGAAGTTATTAGGATTGTGTGTAACAAGATAATATGTTAAAGCTACTATGATTGCTTATAACAAGACAATATTGTTGTATACGTTATTTTGTTGGAAGCAATGATACTTATTAAATAAAAATGTTGTATAGTTGCAAGCAATATGGCATCTTCAACAATAATGTTGACTTGTTGCAAGCAATTAAGCAAAATTATTGTTGATTATGTTATACACTTGCAATTGGACAAAAATATTATTATTGAAGCTGCTAGAATTGCTTACAACAAGACAACATCCACATTAAGTGCACCCATCATTCTCTTATTTAAAGGATCTCTCTCTCTATATATATATATATATGTATGCCTTGTTTAAAAGGAAAAAGGAAAAAGAGGGGAAAATGAATAAATCTTCAAAGCAAGCTTGAGCAGAATAAAATAAATCTTCAAAGCAAGCTTGAGCAGAATAAAATTATGTAACAAAAGAGAAAGAAAAAAAGGAAAAATAAACATTAAGGGAAAGCTAGAGTAGAATGAGAGTCAGAAGGATGCACAGTCTTTTTATAATGCATGGTGACTTTAAATGTTAGTTAATATGTTAGATACTAACATCTAATCTATGACATTTCTTTGGATTAGGTTAAAAATGTTGGTTTTTGTTAAAAACCTAACAACATTTCTATTTTTTTTTACTAAAAAATTATAGAGAGCATTAGGTTAAGATTAAAGGATCAAGTAACATTATTATTAAAGCTGCTAAGATTACATTTAACAAGACAACAATCTAAAGCTACTAGGATTGCATGCAACAAGACAATATTGTTGTATGTGTTATTTCATTGGAAGCAATGACAGCTTCAATATTCAACAAAAATGTTGTCTAGTTGCAAGCAATGGTATAGCAGGTTCAACAATAATGTTGTCTTTGTTGTAAGCAATGCTATAGCATTTGCTTACAACAAGTGGACAACATTTTGTTGAAGATTATATACCATTGCTTGCAACAAGACAATAATATTATTGTTGAATCTACTAGCATTGCTTGCAATAAGCAAAACATACATAAAAGGTGGTCTACAAGATAACACACGCATCAAGTGAACCCATCATTCTCTTGTTCAAAAGATCCATGCATATGTCCTATTTAAAGGGAAAAATAGAAAAATGGAAATATAAACTGTCACGACCTGAAAACCCTATTCATGAATGGTGTAAATATTAATTCTTTCATTGATAATCACTAGCCTGTATCTCAATTTTGCTAATTCATTTTATTCATAACTTGCTGAATTTTATTATTATTCAAATCAAGTTAAATGAATAAGAAAGAGAAGAGAATGTGTGTGATCATGAAATGCTAATACACACACACACACACTAAAACCTACATAAAGTACAGAGCCATTGCCTATTAAGACATATGACTCATTGAAACCAAATTTTTGCTTTTACACAAACTTTTCAAAATACAAATACATCTCCTGAGCTAGCTTTTCTAAACATTTTCTTTAGGGACAAGGCAAAATAAAGTTAGTTTACCCTATAGCATATATGGACCTAATTGCATAGGTTAGACTAACTTTATCCCTAAGGTTTTGATAGCCATGCTATATATATTTTTAAAAGATGATAAAAAAAAAACTTAGATTGTGGATCTTCTAAGGATCGAACCATCCTATAACATCATTAATAACATGTTTAGGGGTTGTAGAGAGATGATTTCTACCTCATGTAGTACTTTACAACCAGCCATATTCACAATTATTATATAATGTATCTTGACTTCATATGTTCCTATAGGATTGTTTACTATGGTGGTGAATGTATCAACCATAATTTCCATTGGATTGGTATCCATCTTACTTGTTTGTAAAGGGAATGGCTGCTAATTATTGAGTATCTAAAAAAGAATCCATAGAATAATGAGGTTAAGGCTCAGTAAGATAGATACATACCAAACATATGAATTCATCACACAACGAGAGTCATATATTCATACACGTGTATACATACCATCAATAAATAGCTGGTATTTATATTATTTCTATAAAGGATTATAAGGTATTCAAAGACTTACCATTGAGGTAATTCACATTATGCATTTCTCAGCACATTAGGCCTCTCTAGGCCAATTTTAGCTTACATAGCTATATGTCAACATTTTGAATTAATCATGTATATCAATTTCATGATATCATATTTCAACATTTCATGCAACAACAATATAGATCATGTTGTACATAGTCATAATTCAATTATAACCCTCCTGGTTACTCCTATCACGCCTTATCCCATACAAACCCAGTCTTTTCCCTCCAGCACCCACCTTATACCCCTTTGCCATATTGGAAGACACAGATCCAAGATCTGGTTCATAATTTCCACCATAACCCATCATTCTTTTATCAAGCCTTAAAGGTTGCTAGGTATTCAATCATTCCATTCTTATTATGAATATCTCATCACTTTCATATTAGCATATTTCATCATCATTCATGACATTATGTATCATTTCATGTCTCACATACATAATTAAGATTTGTATCATATAATCATTTACTGTAGTGATTATAATTTCAACAACAATCATAACTTCACAATATCACCTTTCCATAATCACAATTATTCATGACCATTGCAATGCTTTCTCAACTTATATTTGCATTCTCTTCTAAACTCATTGTTTAGAAATTATTGTACGTGCATCCATTATATTCATTAATGTTAGTTTATAAACCACTAATTTAGGATATTACATTTGCCATATATGTTTAATTAGGCTTTCTATAGTTTTAAGTCAAAGAAATATAGCGTAGATTCAAGTAAGGAAAAAATAGGACTAAACAAATTGAATTTTTTGCTAAAATGTAATTAGAATTGCAAGTAGAATTGTTGAAAAAGAATGAGTATGATCACAATTAGAATTGAAAAACTTATTTGTGAAAAGCTCAATTTGACTCAAGAAATGTAGTTAGAAATGCAAGTCTGCATGCTAAATTTTGAAGATTTTTAGGAAGTCCAATTTCAAATGCAATCAGAATTGAAAAATAGAGCAAAGTTAGTCAATTTGACTTATAACATTCTAGTTCAAAATTAGATTCAAATTGGTCAAGAAAAACTACTAGGTTTCTGAGAGCATGATCACAGGTTCAGTTTAAAATGGCACAATTTGACTCACATAAGCAGTTTTTGCATATTAATAGTAGAAAAATAGGGGAAACCATTTCCAACACAATGATACACTATAGTATTTTATTATCCCATGTTTTTGGAAGCATAAACAAACATAAACTTAACTATTTCAACATCATACTCATTAACATTCCAATAATCTACTAAATCATCAAGTTTCATCATATCATCACAAACCCATTTTAACTAACCTGTACCATTAATCAATACATCTCAAGCAAGAATTACACCATAGTTCATAAGAATGGTAAGTATCACTCACCTTAACAGCTTGAACACAAGAAACTGCAACTATTTCACCAAAATCTTCTACGCTTTTCAAAATAAAAAATAAGAGGATATTAGCTTCTAATCCTTTTTCCACAAATTTCTCTTGTTAACTAATCATATATGATTAAATTATGATTCTTATATCATGAATAAAGCTATATCTAACACATTTGAACTCCAGACTTTCAAAAAATTTGGTTTAATTCATGGGCTAAATAGTAACATGAATAGTAACAAAAAAACTTAAAAAATTCATAGCTCAAGTTATATTTAATGAATCAAATATGATTTTGATGTCTAAATGAAGAGGAAGAAGAGAGGACTCAATAGTGAAAATATAAGAAAATAACAAGCAAGATTGAGAGCTCACCTAAAAAGAGAGAAAGTGAAGGTTGAGAGAAAGAAAGTGAAGACTTGTAGAAGAAGATGAGATAAAGTTTGAATGACTTTCTTTGGGCTGAAGCCAAAGAAAAGGAGAAGGGAAGCCAATTGAGGGAGGGGTATTTTGGGAAAAGTCACCTCTCACTATTTATAAGTTAACCATTTCCTTTTTGAATAATTTTTCTCATTTCTTCCATTTTCAGCTTAAATTTGACACACTTATCAATTTTTCAAAATACAGAGTGGTGGAAATTGATTCTAAAGGTACATAGTTTAAGACATATGTCTTAGTTAGCGAAACATCTCCTCAAAAACTTATTAGGAGGTTTTCCTATGCCATTATAGACCTAACCATATCTAGCAGAGTACGATTCTTTTTCTTTTAAACATCATTTTGTTGTGGTATACTAGGTATCATTAACTATTTCACAGAACTTTTTGAATTGATTAAATAAGTATTCTTATTCTCGGTTAGTTCGAAGAGCCTTAATGGCCATTTTTTCTAATTCTCAACCTCTGCTATGAAGTGTTTAAATCAGTACAAAGCTTTAGAATGATGTAATAGTAGAAAGACTACATTATACCTCAAGCAATAATCTATGAAGATTATTAAAAACAAAAGGCATGAGGAAATAAGAGGCACCATGTCGTGTCTTCATATTCATTAGTCCATATATGTCCAAATGAATTAGTTCTAGAAGATATGAAGCTTGCTTTGCCTTTTTAAAAGGCTTTGTATTTGTTTGTCCAGTATGACATGGCTCACATGTTAGAAGCTTTATTTTGGTGAAAGGGTCCAATAGCCTATCTCTAGCCAATCTGGACATTCTATCTGATGGGTTTGCTTGGTCATGGGGGCAGCAAAGGTCCGAAAGTCTCAAAATTTTTCCTCCCCTTTGGCTGAGCAAACCACCCAAGGATCCACTGATTTGAGGTCCCAAATACCCCTAAATCAAATCTATAGTGAAAGTAGGGCTTATTAACCTTTAGTCCAACTTATTTGCAGTGGAAGTGTGTGGATCTTCACACCAGGAAAATCCTCCATATGGCCTCAAAAAGCTTCCTCTTCAAGTCCTAGCTTGTTGAGAAGCTTGATTGGGACTGGATGGAGCCAAGATCTGAAACATTTCTAGCCTCTTCTTCCTCCCTCCACCTTCGGCTTCCATGGCTGAACTTCCTCTCTCTTCTCTCGGTCAAACCGAATTGAAGAAGATGAAGATGTGCTCGTGAGTGTGTGTGAGGAAGTCAGATAAAAGAGCAAAGGGAGGCTAGTAGGACGGCGTCATTTTGGCTCAACTTCCTTGGGCCAAAACGACGTCGTTTTAAGGGGAAGGTAAGGTAACTTTTGCCTATTTACCATTTTGCCCCAAAGCTTTCCAAAAGCTTCCTTTTGGCCCCAACGCAATTACACTGAATTACAATCTAGTCCCTGAACATCAAATATGTCCATAAATAAATTATATCATCGTCCATGTCATTTCCTAATATGTGTGTGACCCAGTAGGCCCTCGAAATATTGGCAAAAGTCCAAAGTGCCCTTCAAACCTTTTGAAGGTATATGAAATTAATCCAATTAATTTTCTGATCAATTTCTTCAAATTAATTAACTAGACTTTAAACTATTAGTGGACTCTAGCACACCACTAAAGCTACCCAATTTTCGGTGGAAGTCATCAATATGACAAGCCTATCTGTGATTGATCTTAGTGTATAGTACATCACGTACACAGTGTACACAGTGCATGATACAATCCCTTCATTACCTATATCCGATCAGTCAGAGGTATGGATGCTATTCAACCTCTATAACTAATCATGATTTCTTAACATCATGAATTATTTGACTTAAACGAATTTGAGCACTCAAATCCCATTCGAGTCTTGATTCTGCCTTGGCCAAGGACTTACCGAGTCAAACCAATTCATTGAATGGCTTGGATATCAACTCCGAAGAGTGGTAATGAATCCTTTCTTAATTAGGCAATGCCTAACTATACTTCTAGAAATACCCAATCCAA
>JANHAO010002734.1:0-27871 GCA_026873985.1 Saraca asoca
ATCATTGATATTATCATCCTAAAATGGTCCTTGGATTCAACCTGGGTTGCCTATGCTACAAGTTAGTTTAGGTAGCTTCAGTTTAAAAATTTTTAATTTGATGGCTTCGACATGCTGCGATCAATTAACATTCTCATGATTTCCGGAGTGAAGGAATACACATTTTCCTTATCATCATGCTCTTGTAGTCACGACTGTTATATTCATTAGATCAGTTCACCTCTTTACTCCACCTTCCTTTCAAACAAGAATTGACAGTGTTCCCTATCAAAACCATCAAAAAAATAATCATGATTATGATCATAATACTCTTGATCATTTTGGTAGTAATGACATACTTCTTCTTCATAGTTGTGCCTTTGCCAATCATCATAATGTTGATGATCATGCTGTCAATGTAGCTTATCTCATATTCATTCAAGCTCAGTGTGAAGTTGGCAGTTCTTGCCATAAAGCATTTTAGCATTTTGCCTTTGCCTATGATAATGGTGATGGATAAATGCTAATTCGTGAAGATACAACTATTGTCATCAACTCTCAATCTTGATAGTAAGTGTCACCTATGATCTTGCTGCATATTATGTGTGCTCTACTTTTTGAACAATTGAAACTAAAAAATTATGAATGACAAAATTGTTATAATGTTGATAGATTCAAAAAGAGTTACATTGATAAAATTAATATATTTGAAATTGTAGTCATCAAGCAAATATATTCAAAATGCAATCATCAAACAAACATCGATCATGAAACAAAAGCAATATTTGCAACAAAGCAAGAGCATAAGATAAAGCAATATATAGAGAGAGAATGAGTGAAACTAAAAAATTATGAATTAGCAACAGAATGTAGATGTTGTGTAAGTTATCAAACCATAGACGGTGCTAATTTATAAATGCTCCAGTCTCCAGTGGCTGAGCACAATGACCAACAATCACCTATACAAAGGTTGAAGCGGTGGTTACCACCAAAGCTCCTTAGATTCTTAAGTTAGAAAGTACTCGAGTGAGAGTGAAGTATTCAATTAGTCCAAAGGAAGTTCATACCTTGCTATTTATAGGATCATCTAGGGGTATAAAGGGAGGTTTAACTCGCCTAAAACTCTTAGCCAGTTGCTAAAGTGGGTCTTAATTATTTAAGTTGGACTTTGATCTTATGTTTATCAATGACCAATGCCCTTTTATAACACATCGGTAACACACAAATATATATATATATATTGAACCTTTTAAATTCTTATTATACTATCCTTTCTTTTCATTATTCTCCCACTTCTGGTGATGAGAAGCAATATTGTGAGTATTTATAACTACAATTATTGTAATAATCAGTTTGGCTTCTTCCATAACCATAATTATAATTGTTGTCTTGTCCATACCCAATCCTTCTACTTATTATTGCATTCACTTTAAAAAATGGTATTAAACCAGTTAGCAAACTTCATAATTTTTTTTCCATCAAGAGATTATTATTTTGTTCAATCACAAAAAGATATGAAATTAATTCAGAATATATATATTAAGTTTATTTTTCTTTGGTATTGTTACTCCAAGAGCACATTTGAGGTATGAAATGATAGATAATATATTCTTTTTCATAAAGAATAAAAAAAAAAGAGTAGAAAAATAATAAAATTATAAAATATCAAAAGCAAAGAATATTCAATATTAACAAAAATAAGAGATAGAAGAACTTGACTTAAATTTTCTCCCTTTCACTTCAAATTTCAATTTGTAACTAGATCTCTGAAGAGTCCTTAAGTTAGGAAACTCATAAGTCCTCAATCTCATAATAAATTATTATTTAAAATATTATATCATAAAGAAACAAATTAATCAAATTTTAATAAATTAAACAATCTCCATAAAACTCAATTTAATGATCAAGAAAATTTTAAGATATTGAAAAAATGGATACTCACCTTTTTTTTTTCAATGCACCAAAGTGTGTATATATATATATATAATTTCAAATTTTGTGTAGATTATAAAGATACAATATTATAACTTTTAACCATTCAATGTAATATTGTAAAATAATTTCAGTTAATATCTATGATGTGAAAAATAACTTGATTAAAGTTAAATAATAAAAGCAAGAAATCCAATACATCAAAGCCATTAACATCTAATAGCCAGAATCACTTTGTTATAGGCAAAAAGCGGCCCCGAGCATGGCAAGAGCTAAGTCCCTCGCCTTGCCAAAGCGGTACAGCGAAGTCATCCTGATATTATCTCGCAAGGCAAGTCCTATCTCGCTCACTGCGAAGCAGCGAGGTAGCGAGATGACCCTAAAGCCAACTCATCAAGCAGTCGACTATCTTGCTTGAGCTAGCCACCTTGTTACAGCAGTTCCCATGATGACCCCGAGTCAAGAATCCTCGCTCTAGATGCCAAGCACCTCGCATGGTAAAGCAGGGCCAAGCGACGGATGCAGACAGACATAAGTCTACAACTGACCAAGGGGACCCACCCCACAGCCTACATTCTGCAACAATCGAGTTGTAGTCTTTTACTGTCTTTTTCATTTATATTTTGATGTAACACAATTGTAACTTGTAATTAATGTATGTAACTTCTCCTTCCTCTATAAATAGGATTGCATTGTTAGAAGAGGAGAAAAGGCTAAGAACTCTGTAAGCAGAAACTCTGCTAAAATTAGTTCTCAATACATTAATAAAATCTCCGCCGTGAACATAGGGTCCGATGCCGCCCGGATTTGGCCGAACCACGTTAAAAACACTATGTCTCCCTTTCGTTCTTCCTTTCGGACCATCTCCTTCTATACTTCAAAAGCAGTATTGGATCCCCGAACTCCTCCCGTTGGCCAGATTTTGGGACCATCTGTACGAACTGAAATCCGACGTCAACACACTTGAACTCAAAAATCTCACTCTTAACTACTCGATTAAAAACCTTGAATCATAAATTGAATAAAATAAATAAATAAATAAAACTTTTATTAACGATATTCAATGCCACTCTTAGAACTCTGAATTTTTTATAAAAAAAATTAAGAATGAGCTAAATGCAAAGAATACATAAATTCAAAAAATAAAAGAAAATTCTTTTTTTTTTTCAAAAACCCAAACTATAATATGAACAATGATTGTGTTAAAAAATGAGGATGAAGCTATTGATTGAAACAGTTATCAATTAAAATAAGAAAAATAATATTGAATATCATTTTATAAAATAATCTCGTCACATTCACTTCAAGGAATAAAATATAAAAATACTTTAAATGCTTCATATTCACTTTTTGCAATGAAATATCAAAATCTTTATAAATTATCACATCACTTTAGAAAATTGAATATCAAAATTCTTGGGATACTATCATATTCACTTCAGGAAATAGATTATAACCTTTTAGAAATATCTTAGTTTTAATCAATAACTTATTTTATATGTAGCTACAAATATAAAACAATAGAATATTTTAAGTATCTCCTTATTAATATTTCAGGACCAATTAGATATGAAAGTAATTTGAAATATTTTGGTTAGTGAACTTCCGGTTCACCATGGCATTTATTTTAATCTTTAAAAATTACTACACTAACTTTAGGTTATGTGATATCAAAATGAAAAAATGAAGTTATCAATTAAAATAAGAAAAACAGTTTATATCATGCATGATAACATTAAAAATCGAGAGTTAAAAAAAATCTAATCACAAGTTCACAACAAATCAGAAAGTTGTAGTCAATTTTTTTTATTATGAACATAAAAGTTCATATACTCAACATCTTGCAAAGATATGATGTTTCATGTGGATAAGGCAATTAGCATCAAGAAATACATAACTTAACAAACAAAAAGTGACATGTAGTGTGCCCTTCGGCCAAATTTACAAGGCTAATGAGTAATTATACAAGGAAATTCATGTACACAAGTCAATAAGAATTGGAAAATATTTTCATACAACTATTACACAGCACATTAAATTTATTATTTGTTTACTTCTACAAAATTAATTTGATAATTAACAAAAATAACAAATAATACATCAAGAGTAAATGATATAATATAACATATAAATAATATCATAGAAAGATGAATTTAAGGTAGAAATCTTCTATTTTTACCTGAATCTAAAAACTCGAAATGAAAAAACTTCTTACTAATTTTATGTTGTAAAAGTAAAACAAGAATATTAGAGAGATAGATGAAAAGAACCAAAATATGAAGGGAGTTTTCTCTTATTCATAATTGTGTAAAATTTTTGTTACAATCATGTATATATGGGGCTCTAAACTTCAAGAGAGAATTAGAGATAAACTCAAACAGGATAACTCATAATAACCTATAGATAAATCAAAGTGATTTAATAGACATCCAAGTGAATATAATATTTATAATACTTGCCTATTTATAGTTAATATAAGCGTGTCACAAGTCATAACTAATGTAAAATCACTCTAAGGTGGCATTTGGTTTGCAAAATCTTCCTCACATTCTTAAGAATATTTTAAGGAAATGTTATATTCTCACGTTTGGTTCAAAATTTAGAAAAATTCTCCTGGGAATGTTTACATTCTCGATAATGTTTTTAATGAAATATTCTCATCAAATATTCCTATGGAGGGAGGTGGGTATCTTATATTCCCATGATATGAGAATGCTTTAGTTATATAAAAAGACTATTTTATCCACTTTTCTATTAATATCTTACCACTTTAACCTACCACTATCCGCTATCGTTGACCACCTCCAATCGCCATTAACCACTGCCCACCACCATCCACCGCCATTAGTCATCATTACTACTTTCTATAGCCCACCGCCCACCACCCATCATCATTAACTATCACCCACAGTCATTGGCCACCAGCAACCTCCATTGATCACCGCCCATCACCACTTTCTGTCGTTGATCACCACTCACTATTGTTAACTACTATTCACTGTCATTGACTACCGCCTACCACTACCTTCCACCATTGACCACGCATACCATCCTTGACCACTTAACTTTTTGGTATTGATCATTCAATTTTCAATGGAAACACTTTAGTAATTTAACAATATTTTTAAAAATATACAAGTAGATTAAAACATAGTATTGGAACATCTTTATGAATTTTTTTAATTAAACTAAATATAGTAATGTGACATTACCGGGAATTACATTCTTAGGAATCACATTCCCGGAAATGTCAAGATTCCAGGGAATATATAATTCCACGAAATAAACACCACCTAAAGAGGAAGATTCTATGCTATATATTTATAGAAATGAACCAAAACAAATTACTTGAACAAACGAGCTCAAAAATATAAAAATATACTAATTGTACACATTATACTTTCATGTCATTCCTCTTATGCGCACGAGACTGTGTTAGAATGATCCAAGGGATTTCAAAATTGTGAATTCAATTTGATTTAAATTATACCAGATGTAGAGATGATGCAATGCGAAGTGGAAGCTTGAGGACTGCTCGACAAACACCGCTATCCACAAGTTCGAGTGCTGGGATTATAGGCATTACAAAATTAATTCTTCTAAACAAACCGTAAATCATTGATACCTAATATAGTGATTTTGCTTAGGGTCCCATTGGGAGCAGTTTAAAAGCACTAAAGATTATCTGGAAATTAACAATGGAAGTTAAAAGGGGGACCGTTTTGCACATAAACCAAAGATAGGATCTATTCAAATTAGGGAACTCATATCATGTGAGATTGTGGGGACATAATAAAGGCGACTCTTTTTTACATGTCACCAGCTTTCTTTAATTTCCAGAACTTGGCAGCAGCTAACTATATGATTCTGCTGCTCGCACCTCTTACTTGCACAGTTCTCTTACAAGAATTGCTTTTAGATGAACTAAGTTCATTGTAAACTTAGTAAGAGGAATAGAAACAATATTTGTGAAATTTGCAGACGTGAACAGAGTACAATCAATATCATATTGGTTCCCCTGTTTAAAATGAATAGAGTCAATTTTTTTGGCGTGTATTGCTGTGAGTTGTGATATGTGAACAATAAGAAATACAAGTGAACAACTAATGCATAGTCACTAGATGGTAAAAACAAATAAATGACACCCCAATTGGTCAAAGCAAGAGATATGGCTGATGCGTATGGATAAAGTAAAAATTCTATTATATACAATTTGAAACATTTCAAAAAATGGGCTAAATGCTACAGATGCTCTGCAGAAATTTATAGTTGATTCACTGCAGCTATCCACCTCAGCTTCTATGGTCCCATCTTAACTTTACTGCTGAGAAGGAATACGGGAATAGAGGAGAAAAAAAATACAAGGAAAGATAAACCTTATGGCTAGCATGACCTCATAAGATATGTTGTTGTGTGTATAAAACATAATTGCTCTTCATCTACGCGAGTCCTCTATATATTATATTCTATGGACAAACTCTTTTGTTGAATTTAAAAAATTGATGCACCAGCTTGTGAACTTCACCATAGTTTTTGGTAGAAGAAACAAGACGATCTTTTATCCACTGTGGGAGCTTGTTGACTGGGTGGGAAATGCTTCTTTTTGAGGAATCAGATGCATACCTTGTGTCAACCAGCAAGATTGCTGCATAGTCATTAATGTGACGAATTGCTCTACCTAAAACAAAAATCATACAGATATAGTAGAAAGTCAGTGTAGAACCTAGTATAATGGAAAATTCTACTTTACTCCTGAAGTCGGAAAATTCTTTCACTGCAGAAGGAGAAAGATAGAGGCATATTGATGTGTGGGACCCATAATTATGTGATCCTATGTGCATGTGTCTATCTGTTTACTATTGGAGTAAGAAATTCCAGGATAAACATAAGAGCTACAGGTAGATAGCACATAAAAGAGAGGAAATCCAATAAGGAAGTCAAGTGATCATGGAAGATGTATCTTGGACTTCCTGGTTGCACCTTCATGTAAGTGAGACAGATCAAGAATACTAGTAAATCATCCGTCAAGCTTTTTGAAAGACTTGTAGAGAATATAGAGTTAAGTACTCACCAATTGATTGATTTACGGCTTTCATGCAGAGATTCTCATAGTACTCTTTTCCCCTGTGACCGCAACTTCTTAAGATGTCAAAACCACCTTGTACGTCTCCACCATAAACATTATAGCTGGAAGAAAGTTTTGGGGTATTAATGGAGTTTGAATTTTGGAAGCCTTCTATGTGCTTTATCCTCTCCAACAACTCAATGTCAGATGGGCTAGGGTATGGAAGTCCAACCATGACAATGCATCGACCCATACCATCACTTAAGTTGATCCCTTCAGATATCTTTCCACCAACAACAGCAAGGAGCATTGCACCAGTATGAGATGCTGTGTTTCCCTTTGAATTCATATTTGATAATGTGTCAATTGTCTCTTTGTATTCTTTGAGAACAGATTCAACATCTGTATTATTTCTAGGCTCTCTAAACAAATGTTTCTTCTTCATAATTCTTCCCAGGATACCAGAAGACTTCCAGGCTTCATATACTTTTGCTTCATAATCAAAAGAAGAGAAGAAGACAACAATTCCTCCGGGAACAATGATCATCAGATTACAGAGCAAAAGACCTAGCTCCTGTATCTATAAGGGAGACAATGCAGCATAATCAGACATTTTCCAAAATATTTCAGAATAAGTAAAAGACAAGCAAATAATTCTTCACAATGAAATTCAAATAGAGAACTATTAAACATTCACTTGCTTCCGATCACAAGAACATATACAGAACTTGCACAATAAATCAGAAGATTGATAGAAGAGGACAACAATATACTCACTATGTCTGGTGAACTCCGGGAGCTGTAACTAAAATCAAAGGAGCGGCCAGTGGGGCCACGAGAGACAGCAATTGGCATAATGCTCTCTGGAGGGACAATATGACCACATGAAAAGAAATGCAACTGATTAGATGGTAACCATGGGAAGAGTCGCTCTCTTGTTTCTTCTATGGGTTGGAGTGTTCCACCTACTAATAGAACAGCATGTGCTTGATCCACAATCTAGAAAAGGTTTAAGAGTTATTTTTATTTTCACAATCTATGAAGAATGAAACATAAACTATAAAATCACAGAGCATTATGACAAAAGATTTTAGCAAACCTCAGAGAAAATCTTCTCCCCACTGAGCATGACATATTTAATATATCCTCCTTGTTTCCTGGAGTTTGTCAATCCAGACCTTGAAATGATTATTCTTCCATCACTATCTCTGTTTGTCAGTGATAGCAATATATCAGCCAAAGCCTGAAAAGCAGACTGAATGCTGCCCTCCTCACTATATTCACCGATTTTGATGAATTCTGAACTCGTCTCTAAGCTAACCAATTTTTCTCCATAACTACTAACCTGCAAAGTTAAGTACGTCTTCACATCCAAATAACAAAAACATCAAATTATGTGGCCCTTTGATAGAAAAAAATGTATATAATCTATAGAAAGACTCACTTTGTGCATGATTTTGCTTTCTTTTATATACTGTAACAATTTGACCAAGTTGATATTGTCTATATTTAGTTCGAATATAAAATCATTGGCAGACATGGTAAAATCTGTGGTCCCACTTTCTTTAGAAGCCTTTTCTATATCTTGGCAAAACTCTAAAAGGTTTGCATCCTTTTCACTGAGTAGCACTTGAAGGAAAGCTTGAGTAAGCACCATCAGAGTTTGAATATATCTCCGATTACCAGGTCCCAGGAGATTCCGAAATCTTTGAAAGTATTTCTCCACATGGAAATGCACATTCTCAAGCTGTTAAAAAGAGAGAACAACCATCTAATAATCAACGAAGATAGAAACATATTGGTATGTGGTTTACCACTAAAGCTAAACTAAGTGCCTATTGGCTGTCTACAAAACATTAATGTCTTTGGGTTTAAAGGCCTTTAAAAACAATATAAGCATCCTAAATGGCATATACATATTCAAATACTAATTTTCAACTGACTTTTGGAACACACTAATAATACTTCAATCAAGGTAGAGGAATAACTAGCATACCTGTGATAAAGTGATTTTGGAATCATACATGCTGATGAGTGAATCTGCCAAATTATGAGCTTCATCTATTATAACAATATTTGATTTTAGATTTAGACCAAGAGCTTCGCGAGATGATTTTGACAGAAGAGATTGATAGGGTAAGACAACAAGATCAGCTCTTGAAACCATGCTTCTAGAACCATAGTATGGACAAGTTCCCAAATCTCTTCCAAGATTCGCAAGATCTTCAATATCCATGGGACCTTGTTGGGAAACCTCATTCCTGAATTCTCGTTGTAGTCTTTGTTTCCCAAGCTTTGGGCAACCAGAGGTAGCCTTTGTTCTACGGACTCTTGCACCTCCTCCTAAGTTCTGCAAGTTAGAACCAGACTTGTTCAGGAGAAGCCTTCTTGGTTCAACAAGACACAGCATTCTCTACTATCTATTCTATTTATTTTAAATGTAAAACTGCTTGTTCACTTAGTTTAGGGAGTACCTTACTTTGCTGCAGTCAGACATTTAGAACAGAAGTTAGTAATATCTATTGTTTCATCTGCAGTGTTATATTTCTGGATATAATCCTTTTCTGGCCATGCTGATAGACCAAATTTCCAAAAGTATGCAATGATACAAAGAGTTCTTTCCAATAAAGTTCTGTCCAGAAACTTCTGATTCTTAAAGGAGAAAGCACATGCAAAAAATCCCGTTTCTGTTACTGTAGCATAGAGTGTATCAGACAGATCAAACAATACAATGATGAAAATATTGTAGACTCTTTTAACCCTAATATTTTACCTGGCATTATTCAAAAACAACAGCCAGCAGATACCCTAAACCAACCCCACATACCTTAATTTTGGTAGCTTCATTTTTCTTTTTCTTCTGGAGTTCTAAGCATCGCTCATTTATGCGTGTGGTGCTTCCAAGCTTCAAAACTTCTGGAAAACACGCAGAAATGAAAATGATAAAATCTAGACATTTGATTCGCAACTGCAACTTTAACAAGTAAAATCGAAAGTTAAGAATAGTATATGCTTACTTAATATATAATTTCCTGACCTTCATTAATGCAAAGACTTTTCCTGGAACCCAAACACACAACATCCATCACATTGGCAAAGTCTGTCCTCCGTAACTCCTTTATGAACTGTGAAAGCTGCGAATGTGTCCTACTACAGAAATAAACTTTCAACTTCTTCTCCTCCTCCTCTTGATCGGACTCATCTTCTCCACTAGACGAAGTAAGAACATGCCCATTGGCCTTCCTCTTTGACTTCGCACTACCAAGAGCGTCTTCGTCTTCACTTTCATATTCTTCAAGTAAGAACTCGTTATCACTAACATCCAATTCATCAGTTTTCTTTTGTACATTCTCAATATGAGAAACTCCGATACCCGCAACCTGAAAATCTTTACAACTATCCTTGCTCTTCTTCTTCTCTGATTTTCCTGGTAGATACCCAAGCTTGTCCTCCTTATTTTTCATCTTCCCTTGTTTGCATTGGTTCTCCTTGTTTACAACAAAGTCTCTCATCCAATCAGGTTCATCATCAGAACCAAGCACACCGCCGCTTTCTTGATTCTTACCACATTCACCTCCTGATTCTGCTAACTCCTGCCGTTTCCTCCGATCAAGCACCCATTGCAAAGCGCTACAAATCACACTCATAGTCTTCCCAGTACCTGTTTCGATACAATTAAAACAAATCAAATTCCTATAAGAAATGCGCATATTGCAGATGAAACAAAGACAATTAGCAAAAAAGTAGAGCTTCAGCTTTTAACAACAATAATGGAACTAAAAAGCACCAAATTTTCAATCCAGAAAGGAAATATCAAAATCCGGTCAGAGAGAGAAGGTTTTACCAGTTGGGCTTTCAAGCATCGAGACGCCACCTTGGTTGAGAGATTGATAAAGTGCGTTCATGAAATCGATCTGAATCGAATAGGGCTTAAAAGGAAATGCAGGGAATTTTGGCTCGCACTTAACTTCTTCTTTTGAATGCATCTTTTTCACACAATTTCACGTTTGACCAAGTACGGAATAAACGGAAGTGTTCTTAGCAACTATGAGCTCTCTTATGGTTCTGTTGCCGCCATTTATGCTTGCTTTCCTTGGCTGCAGAAGAAGCCAGTGGGATTTCCCGCCATTTTCCCTGTACTTGGGCCTATTTGGGTTCATTATTCTAAAGAGGCCCGTAATATTACAAGGAAAAGGATAGAAGCCCAACTCATAGAGATCTCACACAAGCCTACGTGGGTCCACTACTGCCAGTAATGGGCCTGACTGAAAACGTCAAAAAAATAAAATAAAATGTAGGCATAATTCATTTCCCTAATTACCCCTCCAACCCTAAAGTCCTTTTGTTGAGAGACACCCGTATAAAGTTTCATCTGTTCGCCGTTTTGTGTTCTTAAGCGAGCTGCATCTAGGGTTTCAACATCTGCTTCAATGGTACTTTCCCTCTCTAACTACCTATAGTACTGTGTGTGTTTCTGATACTCACTGGATCCAAGTTCATGGCTTTTGTCGATTGGCTGGCGAGTCCATTTTCCCAATTCCTTTTTGTATCATATGCTTAATTTGTGGATTTCAATGTGACATGCAGGGTAAGGGAACAGGGAGTTTCGGTAAGAGGAGGAACAAGACCCACACCCTCTGTGTGAGGTGTGGCCGCCGCAGCTTCCACATCCAGAAGAGTCGCTGCGCCGCGTGTGCTTTCCCTGCTGCTCGCAAGAGGAAATGTAAGTCTATTTGCCTATGCATTCATGTGACTACCAAGGTCTGATTGTTTATTAGGTGTAATTCTCTTTATTCAAGTAACGCAAATGACTTTTTAATATGATTTGTGGCTATCCTCAATTTGCTTTGTTTTTGGTTTTTTTTTTTGGTACAGTACTGTATGAGATGATAACTATGATAAGCTTGTTAGACTAAATTCTCTCTGTTCAGATAAAAAAATTGGCATTTAATTGACTTTGTGTTATAGTCAGTTTTCTTTATTGTGGGTTTGATATTGTTGCTTTTGAATGTGATTTTAGATAACTGGAGTGTGAAGGCAATCCGCAGAAAGACCACTGGAACTGGTAGGATGAGGTATTTGCGCCATGTGCCTCGCAGATTCAAGAGTGGCTTCAGAGAGGGTATTTTACAACTTTCTATGTTACTACTATTGTTGTGATTTTTAATGCTGCCGTGAGTTGCTGTTATGTTAATATGATGTTTTTGGGCTTTTCAATCTTAGGGACTCAAGCAGCACCCAGGAAGAAGGGAGCAGCTGCCTCTGCATAAGGTGCTTCTTAGTTGTTTGCTGGGGGTACTATTTATAGGATTAGAATGTTGGGGCAAGCTTTTGCTAGTTAGAACATTCTTCGTTGAATTTGTAGCCTCATTGCTTTTGTCATTTTTGGTTTCATTTATTATGTACTTGCTTTATATTCGAACAAGATGGCTGGAAGACGGTTTGGCTGTTCAATGAGAGTTTATGACATCTATTTTTGGTTAATTCGTGCCTTTTAGGAAACAACCCAACCCCCGCCCCCCTGGGGGGGGTTGTTTAGTATTGATCAGAGAATTTGGATCCTAACGTGGTGTTTCTCTCCACCATTAGATAAATTATGATGTGTCAATTGGATTATCTGGTAACATGGCCTACTAGGGCTTGAGTATCTATTTTTGTTTTATGATCATGCATTTGCATTCGTTTCTATTCAGCACTATATCTAAAGCTGGTTTGCAACATCGAGCTTGTTTGCGTATCAGTGGTGGGAAAATTGATTTTGAGCATAGTTAATTATGAATAAATGATTTTAAAAGAATTGATTATGGATGAATATTTTTTGTTACACCACGATTCAACGATTTTAGAGACAATTGATTTTGTGACACAGTTGAAGGTTAGATCAAATGCTTGATTTTGAGAAATCAACTATGGAGCTTAGAATTAATTCTGTGCCTTTGTGACGAAATACCAAATATGCAATTGATTATATCTAGAAGATTTCAAGTTGTGGTACTCTAGTATCTCCGATGGCTTAGAAAATTAGATCTAGATAGACCTAAATGTAGAAGCCAAGTTTTGGTTTGGATTATGGTGAATGAAATCTGCGCACTACATTTAAGATTTACAGATCCAAATTTCGAGTCGAATCCTAAAAACAAGTAGCCTGCACCTAGGCCTCAGCATAGATTGCTTTTTTCATATTAGAAAGGTTTTGCTTCAACATTTATATCTAATCATGTACCATTAATTATGCTTCGATTATTTGTAAGTTGAGATTTACGACATTTATGTATGACAAGCAATGTTTTCGTAAGTATTTCTCGGAAATAGGTTAAATCAACTATGACTGGTATAAGAGCAGAAATCATTACAATAATGAGGATTTTCGATGAATGCGAGACTTTATCAATGGTAAAGGAAAATACCATTTTGTTTAATCATACATACTGAGAAGCCATTTCTCTGACATTACAAAGGACCTCCATTTATGTTGAGGGGCAGTCTGTGTACTCCGGATTTGAGATTTTAAGCAAGTAAACGGATCTCTAGAGTCAGGATCATAGTCATATGAATATGGTAAGCGAAAATGAAAGCTTGTTACAAGAAAAGGATATCAAACAATTGCATTATTCTCAATATTTACAAATGATTCCCTCAAGGCGACAAAATTGGAGTTAATTACAGAAAACTTGGCAATGAAAGAGATGTATGCCCCAAAGCATTCACAAATAAAGTGAAATTGGAAAGCATCATCAACAGCAGTATTTCCCCGTGGCTAAACTAAGAACTTTGACATTTAATTTAATTTAAATTCACCAAATTTTTGCTTTCCTTCGTGTAGCTGCTTGAATACATAATCTAGTTCCGGAAATGCTGACAACAATAGTAGCTCAAGAAGATCATAAGCCATCTGCCTCAAGCAAACAGAGGACTGCAAGAAGAGATTAAAAAAGAGTCATCAATATTATGTGAAAAACCAAAGCAGTGGTCATATCATTTTCCTATCAAAAACATAAATTCCTAAAGCTTATCCGTTCTAATCCACCATCATTATTGCACTTCTATTTTTAATGCAACATCATCTAAATGCAAGATTGCAATATGAAAATGTTTAGATGCTGATGACACGGACACATTCTTTTTTTTTTTTTTTGCTGATTATACTCAGTTAACTGGAAACAATGGGTCATTGTTGCCATGAACGAATCAAAGAATACAATAAAACAAATGATCATCCTCCAAGAAAAATGGTACTTAAATTTCAAACCTAAATACTCTACATTATCATAATATTGTGGTGGAAAGCCCCACAAAAAATGCAGATCAAGCGGTGACAACACAATGACAAGACTAAAAAACCACCAAACGGAATTTCTTTGGTCAATTTGATAACATCACATATCTCGGCTGAGATTACCTGAAGAAAAAAATAGAGATCCCTGGCACACTGTTCATACTGCTTGCGACCAACAAGTCCAACAACTGCTGGTGGTGCATGATCTATATGCAAATAGGAAGCAGAGCAGACAAATTAATTATATGGTTAAGATAAACCATCTGCTCACATAAAGAATAAGAAATAAATCTCAATACTGAAAATAAATCAATAGAGTATTACAGCAGCCCCTACCAATCATTAACTCATATACAAACTTTGCGCGTCGCTCTGCTTCCTTTCGTTGCTCATCAGTCATCTGAGGAGAAGATACTGCTGCAGGTTGTTGGCCATGAGGTGATTTCTGAGACGGGCTAGATGGTGGTGGTGGCCGTCGCCGCTTTGGATGCTTGGTTATGAATATTCCATCAGGCCAGAGTAACTGTTTAATTTGCACAACAGCTTATCAGCACACCCTATATTTTAAAGAAGCATTCTACACAGAATGTTCTACCCTATAATTCTAAGTACATCTGTATTGTTGCCCAGAAACACTATCAGGATTATGAGATATAAGTGTCCAAAATATTTGAAGTCCTAAAAAGCAAACAAGTCCGGTGATTACTTCCTCAACTCGCCTGACCCCAGAAGCAATCACTGATCCCTTCCGAAGAAGCTGTATTTTCTCTATCAGCCAATCATCAAAGGCATCACCCATTCCCAGTTGTAGGATCTGTTTAGCAACCCAGAAAGCCTTCCGTCTGTAAAGTACACAAGATATACCTTGTAAGATCTGAAATTTCTAGTGAATCTCAAAATTAACATCTTATGTTCAAGGGCTATGATTATTAAAACTACCTAATCCATCCACCATCTTGAAGCTGCAGGATAACATCAACCAGATCCATTATCGGTACGCTCAAATTTGGTGGCACCCACTGCATGGAAGAATGCTTAATCAGAATTAAAACACCATCATGTGTATTAAATTGAGCAGTATGAAGCATATCAACAATCCTATACTACAATTAATTTGCTAGAGAGAACACTTTAATATGCACAACTGTATCTTGTTCCTCCATTTTTTTAAATAAGAAATATCATTGAGAAATAAAGAAGATTAAGATGTCAATTTGGAAGTATATGGATCACCTCTGTTGGAAAAGAATCAGAAGTATCATGTGGCAAGTCAGTCCTCTTCTCCGAGCCATCAGTCTCTCTTCCTTTCACATTCTTGTCCAACACTTTTTTGGGGGAAATGTCATGGGGCAACTTCTTGGGAGAGACCACAGTCTTCAATGCTCTGGAATCCCTATCACTTCCAGGATTATCAAGCGACTTTCTAGATTCCTTTCCAAGCCTTTTTGGTGGAGAAAGTGGTCTGCTGTTTACTTTTGAACTCAATCCATCTGCCACAACAGTATTTCTAGTTCGCAAAGCAGCCTCCTTATTTTCAGCTGTATAATGTTCTCTCTGTGAGGCAGGAGGATCAATTGCAGGCACGGAAACATTTGAACAGCCTTTAGACATTTCAGATGGCTTATCACCCAGGTCAACTACAATAGTTTTTTATAAACACAGAAATGCAAAATAAGTCAAAAGTAGAAGAAAGTAAATAAATTATCAATGTCCAACAGTTTCCCTTAAGGATGGTTCACCTGACAATGTCTGGATGATAGAAAATGAATTCAAGAATATGTATGTCTGCAACATAATATATCATAATGAGATAAGCAATACAAAAATTTTAAAAAAATAAAAATAAAGAGAAAAAAAAAACTTTCTAAAAGTAGAGAGGAGAGACTGTTGGCCAGGCAATCAGACCTGAGAGTCCACACTGAGAAAGTCCCAGACTTCAATTGATCCTGAAACTGTAGGAAGCTGCATAAGCTTCTGAGAGACAAAAACAATGAGTCAATTAGTATTTGTAGATGCTGATATGAAAAGGTAGAAACCATAAGGAATTTTCAATATCATATCACACAATAGTATAAGGTAGTGTTGGGGAGGGGGGCAAAGTAATGTGGTTAAGCTTTTGACCTTCAAATATTTGTCCAGATATATACACCGCTCCTGAATGACTGGTACATCTAGACCTGTTGACAGAAAATGCTTCGGAGGCAAATGGAGATCATACTCAGGAAACTCTTTCAGGCGCCGATGTAGTTCCTCAAAATGACGAAATCTTTAAAGATAAACAATAAACCTCAGTTACAGAAAGCCTCAAGAAAAACAACACAAGAAGAAATGATCAGTTACAAATAGTATGGAAAAAGTAGAAGCCTTTGCACCTTCTTTTAATAGACCAACTGTTATTATTTACATCAGTAACAGATATGGAGTAGACAGCAAATGTTCTTGAGCAACTCTTCACAATATTTGCTCCTAAAACCTGCATCAGGAAATCATCTTACATGTTTTTCTAAAATATAAATTTAAGCATGATTGGCTAAAGGAGCAACAGAGAACACTATGATAACTACCTCACATCTCAATTTACTAAAAGAATCTACTGCCAAGGAACTTTTTAAGGAAGTATCAGCCAAACTAAGAGATCCTGGTTTAGAAATAAAGGATGCCGAAGAAGAAGCTGCCGCTCCACTATGAATTCTACCCAAATTTTCAAAGTCAGCATCATCACTAGAATCCTCAGAATTAACATTTGGTTTCATAGAACTAAGTATATCCTGACCATCTCCAGATAAAAAGCTAGTCCTCTCAATTTCCTGCCAAGTATTCATGTTTTGAGCACTTGCCCTATACTTTTTCCAGCCATATTGGGTTCTGGGTACCCGGCGATAGCGAGAGTGCCTCTTATTCATCTTCTTAGTACCATGACCATCAAAATTTTCAAGTGGGTGATGAATGTAAGAAACAGAATGATTCCTGTTACTTCTTCCATCCCATACTTTAGTTCCAGGGGAACCAAGACCAGTGACGCCGCTAGTTTCATCATCTTCAGAAGTATAAGAAGCACTGCTCCCTGAATCAATTATCTGCTGATGCATGTGGTAGTGCTCATTATCGTGATATGAGGTAACAGAAGGATAAGTTGATCCATTCCTATCTGCACAAAAGGGTGTATTTTCAACAGCAAACTTATTGCTATATACAGAATTAACATTGCTGCCCTTTGAGGCATTAAGATGGGAACTAGCATCATCCTTGGGTCTGGATATAGCCTTCACACAATCTATGGTTTGTGATATTTCTACCACAGGACGCTGGGGGACTTGCTCATTCAACAGAGTCTGGCCTTCTATTTTGTTGTAATTTCTCCCTTTGGTCCACATGTTCTCAAAATGTTCAGGAGCAAGGGCCTGGGTCTTTCTGCGAGAGATGACATCTAAGATATCGCCCCACTCTTCACCTGAACGGTGTCGTTGAATACCTTGGTCATCACTAGTTTGGGATTTTGAGGGCAATGAGCTCCATGAACGAGATGATTGAGCATTAACTGAAAGCAATGGATCTTTCAAAAAACTCTCATTAGCATTGTGTTCTGCAGATGACTGTGCAGTTCTGGTGTGACCATTTCTTAATTGCACAAGCTCAACACCAGTAACAGAAGGATCTAAGAACTTGGAAAAGTGATCAGATGAAATCTGCAACCCATCTACTTTGGATTGAGATGCTTCTTGAACTGCAGTAACCCCTTTTTTAGCCTTGGTCATATTAAGTACTACAGATTCAATTCTTTCATTAATAAATCTGCGAAAGAAAAAGAAAAATGAGCATAAAGAAAACTGTAGAAAATGAAGAAAAATGGTAGGAAAAGGATACCTTGGACTGGCTAAGTTTAGTATAGGCCGTATTACAGCACATGCAAGAAGCTCCCTCGCAGTATATCTGAAGAAAGAACACTGCAAATCTTCAGATTTGAATGTGACAGACATAAGACCCTCCATCAGATGCTGCAAAACCTATTAAACAAGGATACGTACACCATTATCCCTCAATCTTAAAGGTGAAGGAACAAGATATTGCCTATTAAAAAGGACTTTGATTATACATTAATTTATGTACATGGATAAAACATAACAATAAAAACCTTATGCTCAGCTTCAGCAGAAAATAAAGCAGGATGCAACTTATTCTCGGCAGCCATGACACATTTCAGTTCCGTATCTCGACATTCAATAGTTAATGACCCTGAATGTTGCTTTTCAATCTTCAGTTGAGCAGCGCGAAACATCTCCAAGTGAGTGCAAATGAGATTAATAAGATCCCTGAACCACAGAGGAAAAATTAATTCCCAACTAACCAACTGGCAAGAACACAGAAAAGGTCATGGACAACAAATGAAACTAAGAACCTAATCAACAGGTCAATCAGATTTATATTCCTCATGCGTCCTGAAATTTCTCCAATGACACTATTCATTATTTGCACTAATTCCTCAGGGCCCTCTCTATCTGGTGTTATGCGAGAGTACCACAGGTTAGTCACCCACTCAGAAACAATATGCCTTGAGAAGTGGTCTATTGCATCCTCAACAACAGGAGAGTTAACTTTTGCTTTCCATTCAGACTTCGCAACTACTCTAAGAAAGTCAGGAGGTTTCTTTGAAGACTGAGCATTGGTGGAGCCTGCTTTGCTGTTGTATGCTGCGGCTTTCCTCTTCATTTCAAAGTCTAGTGATAAATAACGGAGAATAATAATTAAGGAGGCAGCAGCAGGCAAGTTAACCCAAACTGAGGAGCTTGTCACTGAAATGATAGAAAAAGATATAGGTTCAACATCGTCACTTGAAACAACATAAAGTTCACAATCAACAAAAACACCATACAAAAACTTCATGTTCTAGATGAAGGGAACACTTAAAGCATATAAAGTGTAGCTCTATTCACCAGATGGACATGTTAATAAAAGCAAAAACATGGCAGCAAATTAAACCATAGCAAGGGTGTACAAATCTCCTTGCACCTGACCAAGTAAACATCAACACTGAAACCATATATCTCCTAGATGAGGAAAAAAACAGCTTCAGCTTGTCATTTCTTTTTTTACCAAATCAATACTAAAAGCAGTAGTGTTCATGACAACGATAATAAAAATGCTGTGGCACTGTCCAATTTCAAGGAGACACAATGCTAGTTTACTTCAATTTTAGGAGCTCTTTTTATTACCATTTCAGTTTGGTTCACAGTTCAGCTAAATCTCAAACCAGTTTTACTGAAACAAACCAATCAAGCTGCATAGGATTGTTTCATAATATCCTTTCTCCATACAAAAAGAAATTATAATAGTTCTAGCATGTCAAATGTCAACAACCTGCAGTGACCTCCACTCATCTCGAATATCCCTCATCAGCAGATTCTCCAAAAGATAAAGCAAAAATACCATCTAAATATTGTTTTAAAATCATTTTCTCTTCTTTTCCCTTTCCTATATCATTAATACTAATGTAATTAAGAGAATATTAAATTACAAGGTCATCATGTAATTCCCATATTATGATCAAGGACCAGAGACCATCAAAGAAATGGAGCACAAACTTCACCAGATAAGGGGAAAACAGAGACATATCCAAGGCATAACATGGTAACTGACAAAGACTTGGTTATTGTTGGTATCACTAACATGAACAAATAAGGAAGTAGGAATCCCCATATAGATCCCACCATAGCCAATATGAATGCCTATAAATTGACCTCCTGTAATATCACTTCAGTGCCACTTATTCCTCACAAGCACTGGGAATGCAATAACTAAGATGTATTCAGAAAAGGGTAATTCTACAGAAAGTTTAACCTCCTGAGAGGTGTTTCGACCGTAGGCTTGCTTATTTGTTTTGAGGCTCAGATAAAAGAAACATAAATTTCAAAACAAATAAGAAACCCCATGGTAAAAACACTCAACAACTCTTAGGAGGTGGAGCACTTCATATATCTGCCCATTTAAAAGGCTTCAACATTTGAATAACTAAACGATGAAAAGGCTGTTAAAGGGCTAAACAAACCAAAGCAGCTAAGAAGTTAAAAGCATAAATACACGCTCTCAGTTTCATAGGATATAACATTGTAGAAGCATACTCGCTATAGAATAAGGAATTACATAAACGCAGATAATCAAAATTCATAAACTTTATAGAAACCAGAGAAGAACAAGAGAATAAAAAAAATGATAATCTCTAATAATTGAACAGAAGCACTTACACGACATGAGATACGAGACTCCCACAACGCATATGACCAGGAAAACAATCCTTTTCTTTGCTTCCTCGACTAGGTCTCTCACCGTCACCTGGTTCGGCCTCGGCATACTCATTTCCAGTCCTCAATCACGCCCCCAAGGGAATACGAAAAATCATTCAACAAATCAATCGAACGCTCTTTTTTTCTTCATCCCCATAACTAGATCACATGAGAAACCAAATTGCGCACTCCGAGGTGCAGAATCGAGCAATGAGTTGGGAATTACAAAAACCCAATTGATTAAAAACACCAAGAAAATTGGATTCTAGAGGAAAGGAAAATGATGAAGAACTGAAAGAGAAAAGAAAACAGTAAGCCGAATAGATTCAACGCAAAGACTGTTAGGTTTTTTTTTTTTTCAGTTGTGCTTGCGTTTGCTAGCAAATCCGTAGGAATTTTTCTGACTTTGCCAGTCAGTTTCTTTGCCTTTTGCACTTTTATCTGGGCTTGGAGTTTGGATTTGGATTAAGAATTAGGACTGCCAAGTCATTGGAGGTTGTCGTTAGGTTGTAACTTACAAGTTTACACAAATCTTAATCCACGCATAAGATTTTGTGTTAGAATCCAAATACCTAAATGAAAAAGCTTCGGCTATAATCACAGACGTTACAATATCACGTACGAACGTTACTCCATCACTAATCTTACGATTGGCCGAGTGGATGAAAAGGCAATAAAAGTGTGGATCGAATTCGTTTTTGATATGATCACTGATGAAATGACCATTATATCACGGCGAATACAGTAATATAATAGAAGAAAAAATAATCAATTATAATAATAATTTTATAATAAAAAAATATATCTATTTGAAATCGGTAAGGGTTTCCATTCTTTAAATTATATAATAACTATATATATAAATTAAACAGATGACATTGTAATGATAATAAAATAAATATTATAATATGTAAGGTAAATAATTATATTTTATATATATTAGGTTAATTGTCAAAAATCTTTAATATTTATTAATAATATAGCTTTGATTTATTCTTTAAGTATATCATTTTTTTTATAATTTTGATTCTTATGATATATTAATAAATTTTAATTTATTAAGTTTTATTTTATATTAAATAATTTTATATAATAAATGATATATTTTATAAATAATATTAAATTTTTTTATTTTAAATTATATTATTAAAAATATAATTATCAAAATATTTTATAATAAATTATTAAAAATTACCATTGATTTATTATTTACTAATATAAGGATAATTTTATAATATATAAAATATATACATAACAATGATTAGATCAACAACATGCATTGGTCATTTCATCGCCGTAGAATAGAATGGGTCATTCCATGTGGAACGGTCATTTCCTAAGAATTGGATATTCTCATTTTATAATACTTAATACATATTAAATAAATTTTTTATTCATTTACATTTTCATTCTTATTCTCCATTCCATTCAATCAAATATAACATATCCACTAATATAATCTTACAATCATAAATTAATTGGTATTTGATCATATGTGTAAACTATATTAGTTTAAAATCACAAATTTATTGATAGGAACTTTGATTTGATTTTAGGAGATTGATTATAATTTTATTTTTTGATTTTTGCAAAATTTTTTAATTTTAAAAAAATTATAAGAAAATTGATATAAATAAATAATAACATCTAAAATAAAAACTTAAACTACAAATTTTATTATAGTTGTGATTATAATATCTTAATTCTAGGACATTAATTACACTTAAAAAATCTAAGGATACTGGTGAGATTTGGTAATAAAATCAATTATATTTATATTCTTATTGTTTCATTGAATTCATAATTTAATTTTTATAATTTTATTTTGTGTAATTATATCTTAAAATCGAAAATAATTTATAATTAAGTTATTATCATCAACTTATATTAAATCCAAATAATAAAAATTAATTTAGAATTCAAATAGAGTTCAAATTTTTTGTCATTTTTTATCAATGATTTAAAAAAAAAGTTATCTTTTAAATCTTTATTAATATGTAGATTCATTTTTCTTCTTTCAAAAAAATAATGAAGTTAACTTTTTTATATTAAGTAAAAGTTAATAATGAATTTTTATTAGGCAAATATGATAAGTCAACAAAAGTAAAATACTAGTATGTAAATTTAATAGATATGTAATTTTTTATTAGTTGAGTCTGACATTAGTTGACAACGAGAATTTATTTATAAATAATTTTAAAATTTATGCTATAATTATATAAAATAAAATTATAAGAATTAAATTACAAATTCAATAAAATTATAAGTGTTAAAACCTTTGTTAATCCTATATTTATCACTAAATCCTTTTTTAATATTCATGCTAAAGTTGATTAACTGATTTATATGGGTGATAAGTCTTCTGCCTATAAAGGCAGTGCTAGTGACTTGCACAAGGAGCAAACATCAATGATGGTAGCCAAAGGTTGCTAAAAGACTCTTTAATACTTCAGTCAATAAGGTGCAGGCAAAAGAACTTATAATGTATGTTTTACAGTTTTGAACGCATACCTGATGGCCTTATATAGCCATGCAAATGGAAATAAAATGGTCAAGAGGTTTAAATAAGGTTGCATGGTTGGTGACTGTGTAAAATGGTGACATAGTAAAAGGTATAATAATATTTGTGCATCTGGTGATGGTAATTGCCCAAGGACGAAGATTAGTATTGTATTGGTATCAAAGTATGTCAAGTTGTCAGTATAGATGGAGGCACAATGATACGGTTGTGCAAGTGATGCACTCAACTAGGGTGACATCTTGAGGCAATGGTAGTCTGTTGTGAGGAGGGTGCTTGTGGTGTTGTATGGTGGGACTGTTAGCAATGGGCAAAAGCCTAAAGAGGTGAAGGGTTAGTGGAATTTTTTATGATATTACTTGCCCCCTCACCCATAGAGCTCTGCGAGGGGTCATGTCATTTGTTTTTCCTTATTGACGTGGGGTGCCAGTTACTCTATGACTTTTTGCTTAACTAATGGTTATTCATAATAAATGCCTCATGTTTTCCCAAGTATATCATCATTGTAGTCTTTTTAGCGTTTCTTAATCTAAGTCATTGCTTCATAATGACTTATGTTGGGTTAAGCTCGTCTATTGGATCTTTAGGGGGATATAAGTTTAGCTTTCTTCTTTTCTTCTCCTTCACTTCTTTTATTCAAAATTTTCAAGTGCGTTTGAGAGTGAAACAAAGCTTGAGTCCAAACTTTCTATGCAGCTACCCATTATTTATGATTCTTTATTTTGAGGTTCGCTAGTTCTTTGATGGTGGTCTTTTGCTTCCTTTTAGTTTCAGCTACGGCTATGGTAAATTGGTCATCTCTTTCTTTCATTTTTACATCCTTCTAAGTTACTTATGGTCTTGATGATGTTGCTTAGTTGCAGTTTTACGATTACTCCCATGTCCTTATGCTTTCCTATTATTTTTCAGGTACATTTACTTTCTTGTATTTCCAGTTAATTTGTTGTTTGTTTAGGTGGAGTGGTGATAACACCTCTCGAGAGTGGCGAAAGAGATTTTCTTAACACTGAGGCCACTCCAATAGTGCCTTAGATGTGAGGTGGTAAAGGGAAGATTTTAATTTCAGATGAGTTTAATTCAAGGACATCTCCAAGTGCCATTAAAAGTAATCAAGTGGATTTGGATAAACTGGTTTCCCATAGTAATAAGAAGGCTGAAACATCCACCTCATCTCCCTCGAGCTTACGAGTGTTTAATGTTCATTCGAGCGATAATGATGGGACAACTTAGTGGGTGGAAGGTGAAAGAAACCCTTATGATGGGCACATTTGATGTGTTCGTCTATCTGTGATTCCTTGAGGTATTTCATCTTAAGACCTAAATAGAGTTTAGCTAGCAACGATTGTTGAGGATGATTCTTATGGGCTAAGGTTTGTAGATGCTGCCATAAGGAGGCGAGGTCGCAACTTTAGCCTGATGCACCAATCTAATTTGTCGCAATTTGAAAAGTCGGTTTATAAAAAGACCTGATATGAAAAGGTGATCAAGTTTGTTCACCTTTCGCCTTCCAAGTGGCTTTGTAGCTGTAGTACTTCTTTTTTTTTATGCATTTGGTTGTGTATGTTTCATAGCTATAGTGATCTTGCCATTTACCCAGTTCGAGAAGAAGTTGATGGTGGTGATGTGCGTTGCCCCTTCCCAGCTCGCTTACAACGCTTGGCAAATAATAAAGATGGCCCAGACAATTTTCTTCCTGATGAGAAAGTGCCAAAATCCAGAAGCTTTTTACTTCTTCTTTAGCTGGGGGTTCATAACTGGATGTTATATTTTCAAGAGCATCATTTGCAGAGGTGCAAATAATGGCCTTAGGATGGAGAATAAAGTGCTTTCTAATGCCAAAATAAAGAAAGACGAATTCTTAGGGTGGAAGTGACACAGGGACTATCTGTATCCCCCTTGCTAGATGAACCTTAAAGGGCGTCTCCATTTTCCATTAAGGTGACGGAAACTGTTAGGGTATACAAGTCTAGGGGAGAACCCACCTCAAAAGCCAGGCTATTAAAGGGAAAAGCCCCCAGGCTTATATACCACCTCCACCACCCATTTTTGGGTGATGTGGGACTCTAACAATGCCAACCCCATCTTGAGCCAACGTCCCAGCAGCGGTTGTACTCTGTGACACTTCACTCAGCGTTGCTTCACTCGCCTTTACGATCAACTACTCCGCCAGTCAGTCCCTCCGCAGGTAGCCCTTTTCGTACCACCGGTAAGCTCTCAACGAGAGCACTAATTGTTAAGATATACAAGTTTAGGGGAGAACCCACCCCAAAAGTCAAGCTATTAGGGGGGAGAGCCCCCAGGTTTATATACCACCACCACCACCACCCCTTTTTGGGCAATGTGGGACTCTAACAATGCTGACCCCATCTTGAGCCGACGTCCCGATGACTGCACTCGGCGTTGCTTCACTCGCCTTTGCGGTCAGTCCCTCCGCAGGTAGCCCTTTTCGTACCGTCTGTAACTCTCAACGAGAGCACCAATTGTTAGGGTATACAAGTTCAGGGGAGAACCCACCCCAAAAGCCAAGCTATTAAGAGGGAGAGCCCCTAGGCTTATATGCCACCACCACCCCTTTTTGGGCGATGTAGGACTCTAACAATGCTGACCCCATCTTGAGCCGACGTCCCGGTGGCTGCACTCTGCAATGCTTCACTTGGCGTTGCTTCACTCGCCTTTACAGTCAGCCTCTCCGTCGGTTAGCCCCTCTGCAGGTAGTCCTTTCTGTACCATCGGTAACTCTCAACGAGAGCACCAGTTGTTAGGATATACAAGTCCAGAGGAGAACCCACCTCAAAAATCAGGCTATTAAGGGGGAGAGCCCCCAGACTTATATACCACCTCCACCATCCCTTTCTGGACGATGTGTGACTTTAACAGAAGTCGATCCAAAGTCTTGTATTCAAGGATGTTGGCGTGCATGTTGGTAAGGAGACCCAGAATACAATTATTTTCTATTTTAGTGTGGCTCTAGGAGAATAATCATGACTTCTTGGGTGACATTATTTTAGGTTTCTTACCTCTTATATTGGCTCCTTTCTTTCTTCGTTTTATGGTGTTGGCTACTTGTCTTTTGTGCAGGTGTTTGTAAAAAGAATGGTGATGAACATATTTGTTCCCCTCTTTGTCAATATTCTAGTGGGATGAACATAACGCTTCAGCCTCCATATAGCTTTTCCGGGGGGTCATTCATCGCTTTGACAATGAGGGCGATCATCTCTCGTATTTTAAGAGCTTTCGTGATTAGCTTGACAAGAAAGAGAGTGTGCATCAGCATGTGGATTAAGTAGGTTCATAATTTTAATGTCTAAGTTGTCATTATTGCTAGGGCCTTCAATATTAACAGTATTTGCAGTATAGCCTGGAAAAGCAACTTGCCAACTTTCTCAACATGAATTACTACATAATCCCACCTTGCATCACCATCCCTATTGCCAATACCGATATGCTCCACATTGCTACTATCGCCGTTACCGCCCCTGCTCGGACCTTGGTCACTAGCATTGCCACCAATAGGTAGGGGACTTATTAATGTGCATTTTTGGTTTGTGGAAAGTGTGATTAACGAAGCTTTGCTTGAGGATTTGAGTTGATTTTTCTTTATCACTTCCTCGGTGGGGATTTGCATGCCATGAAGGTAGTCCACATATTTTCACATATTGCTAAATTTCATTCGACAAAACTCACATCATTGATTTAACAACACATGTGAAAATGGGCCTCACCCACATGTATGCCATTAACTGATCTATTTGGCTGTTTTTCTTTTTTCCAAAAAGAATAAATAAATATATAAATTTTTATATAAATAATATAAAAAGTTAAATTATTCTATTACTTATTATAATTTTATTTAATTTTTAATTTTTTAAATTAAATATTTATATTTATTTTTATTTCTAATTTGATAATTCTTGTTATTTTTCTATTGGGTTTTGTTAGCAATTAGTATACATGAACAATGCTTTTTTTAATATTGTTTAACAATTATGAATGTAAAATTTTTATATAATTTCTATTTATATTTAAGTGATAAATAACTTTAAGAAAATTATGATATTTTATAAAATTATTTAATTTTTAAAGAAAAATGATGAATCACTTGACTCTCACTTCATAAATCATTAATAAATTTTTATTTTTAGTCAATTATTAAAAAAATTCTAAAAGATGATAAAAATATTTGAATAAAAGTAAAAAAATAAAAATAAAAATAAAAATTTAACTCAAAACTTTTGAATTATAAAAATCTAAATAAAAATTGGGTGAAATTATTAAAAAAAATTAAAGCTAAAACAAAAATTATAACCCGAATTAACCTTGCAAAGTTTCTCCAACAAAACTTGAATCTTTTTCGCTTGATTTGAATGAGCTTGTTTGATGTTGATTTGGGCCAACTTGCTTGAAATCAAATTCAAGCTCAATTTGATTATAACCCTTTGCTTAATCATTGATGCATCCCCAAAGGAAACAAGTCAATAATAAATCTTCTCTCTCAGGTCCAATGATCTTGTAGCCTATAATTTTGTTAATTGGGCAGCTTCTTCTCCTTGATTTCCTGCTTGCATTTTTCTGTGTACACTATTTTTCCTTGACTTTTCATAAAAATGGTGATAGGCTGGCAGGCTACATCACCCTTCTTTTACTTCACATCTTGCAATCAGACATAAATATGCATATGTCTCGTCATTTATTATCAGAAATAAAATCTGCTACAATCTTTATATTTTATGGACTAATAAATTGTAGGAATTTGATTTAAATCCATAAATGTAATATACATACAGAAAATATCACATCATAATCAAAATCCTAAAATCTTAAAT
>JANHAO010002735.1:0-27938 GCA_026873985.1 Saraca asoca
ATAGAAATTCTACAGAAACTGGGCTGATGCAGCTGGTGTTTAAGGGCCCAATTGACATCCAAATCAAGCTCATTTGCTCCAACCCGAATGCAACCAGCTAGAGACCCGAAATGAGTAAGAAAAGAAGAGAAAGCAACCTGCTTTAAGCCACCAAACATGCAATGGTAGAGGCTGCCATCCAGCTAGCCATTCAACCTACCTTTCCAGCTCAGCATTGTTGTCTCCCTTTGTACCCAAGAAGACCATTTCATTAGCAGTCTTTTCTTCAGTTTTTCTTGGTAGTTTTTCTTAGGTTTAGAGAGAATTTTTCGTGGAGGCTAAGGGCAAGCTTTTCTCTCCCTCTTTTGTGTATTTTCTATGTAATTTTGGCCTCCATGGAAGGTTGAAAGCTATAACTAGCCAAGGGGCTGCAATTTATTGCATTAATGAATAGGTTTTGTTCCTTCATTCTTACATTTAATTGTTGGCCATTTATTTCCTATTTGCTCTTTGTTTTAGCTGTGAAATCTAAATGGAGTGCCTTCATGATATTTAGATTTCTTTATGATTGTGGCTTCATAATCTACATTAGAAGAGAATAGGAAAACTAACCAATACATTGAGCTTTTGATGTGTTGTTGCTTGGCTGAATCTATGCTACTTAGGATAGATTCATAAATCATTTCAAAGTTTCTTGTTATGGTTTTCATCAATTAAATGAACCTTAAGTAACCAAAGATACATTAATCTCAAATTGCTTTCTTCCTTTGGCTGGTTGCATTGTGTTTGTTGTGTTTTTATTTCTGTATTGCATGATTAGTGTAGTTTAGTTTAGTTTTATATTCTGCCAACCCCCCCAAATTAACTCCTAATATCGTTGATAATATCATCCTAACATGGTCTTTGGGTTCGACCTGGGTTGCCTATGCTACAAGTTAGTTTAGGTAGCTCTAGTTTATAAATTTCTAATTTTGATTGGTTCGACAGCCGCATCATCACCAGTCACCCTACCTCCCCCAACTGATAGTTTCAAGTTGAAAACCTTAACCCTATGTCAAACTAGTGAGTAAACTTACACTTTCTTCCAATCTGATCTTCTTGTGTTAATTTTATTCTAGGATCAAATTCATGAAATTAGATAAATCCTGTGATAATCCTAAAAAGTTATTTTGTGATTACTAGGGTTATGGTGAACTAGTTGAATAAGCCAATTTGGGAAAGTTGTAGGTCAAAAAAATTTTCACTTGAGGTTATCTGGATATCCTTAATGTGATTACTAGGATACTTTTTAGCAATGGAAATTGGCATAGTGATACAACTTCAGGAAACAATGTTCCTTCTCTTGCATTAGCTCTATACTTCCATTCAAGATTTACTATCATGGAATATCATTCTTTTACAATGCCAAATTTGAGATTTGCACAAAATATTTAATGGATTTGCTTCAATGTTGGAGTACATGTAAGCACTCAAATCTTAAAATAACCTTGTGAATTCAATTGCTTTGATAATAGATAAGTAATAAGATTTTCCTTGCCTGAAACATATTTTTGTTCCCCTTATATTTTATACTATTTTTTGCTGCATAACATTACAATGTATAGTGTGCAACAAATGCTTATCTTGTCTATCTATCTCTAAACTAGTGCTATTTCTGTATTATGTATATATAAGTTCTTTAAATTCAAAATGTAATCTCAATTATTTGTCATGAAAATTTTCTTATTTATGATATTAGTTCTATGAATTGAGTTTTGTCACTCCCTCTGCTTCCTTTTTGCACCTCTCTCTCCAGATTGCCTTAATTAAGTTAGAATATGAGGAATTTGTGAGAAAACTTATGGAGAAAACTCAAACTAAGTTTCAAGTAAGTAATTCATTGCTAAACTAAGTTGCTACTTTGATTTCCTTCTATTGTTGATTTACTTTCATCTATCATTGATTGCCAATTCACTCATATTATTGATTACATAAATAAAACTTTTGAGATATGATTTTAAATAAACTTAAAAGTCTAAAAGATAGCAGTTTATTACATGGAAAATGAATACAGTTGTTGAATTGGATACAAGCATAATCTACAACTTTGATGTTTATATTGCTTTGTTTTAGGCCAGTTCTGAGAGAGGAGAGAATGCGTTAGTCTTTATCTCTGAGATAAAATTCTTCCATGAAAATGATGAAATTAGAAAGTGTTAGTAAATACCTTAGTGCCATGCAGAATTTTGATAGATGAAGTATTATTTATTTTTGTTTCAACCATAATCCATGAAATTCAAGAAGCAAAAACTTGACAAGTCTAAATGGTGGACTATCACTTGCGTTGCACTTGAAGTTGTTGGTCACCTAGATGTCGTTTGCTTGGACTTTTAAGTGATCATATTCTGATCAGTGATTTGGGTGTAAACTGGACATGAGTATGCTGGTGGGGACATGCTTGAACTACGTGAATATGATATACTTGCCCTATTTTTGGCCTTAGCTGCATTTCCTTTGGTTTCTTACATCTTACTTGGGAAATGGAGTGAGTCTGCAAAGAAGAGAACTAGGATAACTTTGTTTACCCAACTAGCTGTTGAAAAAGCTCTTAAAGTAGAAGAAATGGCTGTTGGTGATGTTATTCCTATTGTTTCTTCTTTGAAGAGTGGACTTCATGCACGTGCTAGGTGCTTTGCTCCAGCGAAAACCAGCTACTCCAGATGCAAGTCCATTAGATTTTGCAGAAACATATTAAATGTTACAATTGAGCAGTTGTTGATTTATGTAATGTTACAATTGAGCATTGATATTGTTGTAGAAGCATGTTAAATGTTACAATTGATCATTGATATTGTTGTAGAAGCATGTTAAATGTTACAACTGAGCATTGATGGAGTTATTTTTGCAACAACATTTATGCAATTGCAACAATTACTATTGTTCCAAAAAATGTATTATGCAACACAATTTTTTGTTATGAAAGGTGTAGATCTTGCATCAATGCAAAAAATTGTATTTTTTAATGGTAGAAGATATTATTGTTGCAAAAAAATGTATTGTGCAGCACCTATTTTTGTTACAAAAAGTGAGAATTTTGCATCAATGTCAAATTTTGTTTCAGAAACCTTTTGCATCAAGACATTCTGCAACAACTTAGCAACAATTTTTGCTTTGCTGCAAATTTATTTTGCAACAAGATTTCACATTTTTGCATAAGATTTTTTTGATACAAATTCCCCCTTTTCTTGTGGTGTTCTAAAATATGGTTTGAAGTTGTAGTTGCAATTAGTAAAACAGTGAATAAATAAGAAAAAATGCAGTCATTATGAGACAAAAATGATAGAAAATTGTGGTTGTAAATTCTATATGTTCACTTCTCCCTCACTCTCATTCCATATCATGAAAAATTTATTAACCCAGCCCTTTTTTTTTTTTTGTAAATAGTAAAATGCTTTCTTTCTTGATATGAAAAGGAGAATGAAAAAAGAGTAAATAAAGAAACATGCAAGTAGCGTTACTCCTCTAGCATTTATATACACAATTTCACTGCAAGCCACCATAATAGGGCACACCCCTCTGTGGCATCCAAGGGTCTTCTCCGTCCAGCAGAACTCGTGCTGTGTATGGCTCTACCTCTCTAGAATCGTTCAGGGTTCTTACACCAGGCCACTTCACTCTTCCATTGGTATTGGATCCAGGACCAGTGTTGTTAAATTCCAAATATGTAACCAAGTCTGTGGCTTGATTATGATATGTTTCCTACCCATTAGGATCCATAATTCAATCTATGTACGGCTGCATGATCGCCACAGTAGAATATAACTTCCAAGGCCAGCCTAAGGCAGCATGCACGTTTGATTTCCAATTCGCTTCTTCTGGTGCCATGGTAAAATTGCACCTTTGGGAGGTGAATCCTGTATTTTCTTCTGATTTGTTCTTCGAGTGTGCAGTAAAAGCCACTGCTGTTCCATTTGTTGCATATACCATGCAATCCTGAAAGACGGCAGCAGCATTTCCATGAATAAAGTCTGCTGTTCCATAAAAGTCGCAAAAGAATTGTCTGCCACTAACTGCATATAAAGTATCCTGAAAACCTTTAAATGAGCAGCGATAGTATATGCTGTTGTTGGATTCAGTTCGAACAGCTTGTGAAGCTCCTGCTTTTATGCCTGCAGTGTTCTCAAAGGCAATGTCCTGTGCCATGAAGCTCGCACCAGCAGTACCTGCAAGCATTTAATTATTGATATTTATTTTTATTTCAACCAAATTTCTTAAACCGGATCACAGTGGCTAAACATCTGTGGGTCCTGTTGATTAATACACATATCATAAACCTGTGAGCCATCATTAATGCCAAACCCAAATTAGTAAAGAAACTCCGTCGTTAACAGTGGAGTACATGGCTTTAAATTTCATTCAATGATCCTAATATTATGTGTAATATTATTATTGCATACTACTTTACTATAATTTTTCATAATTTTTATTTGCAATGATTCTATTTTTTTATATTTATTCATAATTTTACTATTTCTAATATAATCAAAACTACCACTACAACTATAATTTAGAAAGATTAGATAAATGAGAAAATTATATAAAGAAAATCACTAAATTAACAAAATCATACCTACGTTGAAATTTAATGTTCGATTTCCAGTTATTTTTGTTGTCTCTCGACCGTTACCAATAATCGTAATATTCGTCTTCTCTTTCGTTATGTTGAAAGACTCTTCGTATATTCCAGCTTTAGCATAAATCACATATGGCACATCACTGTTGTTTGGAGCATTCTCAATAGCTTTCCAACAGTAATGTAATTGCCTGTCCCATCTTTTGACACAGTGACTACTCCATATGATAAAAATGGGAGTAAAAAGATGAAAAACGTAATCTTAAAATTTTCCATCAGAGACAGAAAATTTTCAAAATAATTTTGCAGTTTGAGAAAATGCAAGCTTATTGAGAAACACTTACGGCTAAGTACTGTGATCAAGAAAAAGCGTGGCAACAAATGCAAATGGATTGTTTGAATTTATATGCTAAGATTTATCGGTCTTAGTTTGAAGAAAAAGAAAAAAAAAAGTGTGAATAATTTATTATTTGCCTTATTAATTCTTTGTCAATTTGATATGGGCTAGACTTCCACATTCAAGCAGCTTTAGAGGGTTTGGAGGCCTAATTTAGAACTATCGTAATAAATTTCAAATAAGATTTTATATCTTTGAAGATTTTTAAATTATCCACATTATTGAATGTAATTTATGCTATCTTGATTTAATGTGATTAGTCAACATTTACTTATTTATCTATAATATAGTAATCAAATAATTTATGCTACTTAATTATTAAATAATCATCAACATAATTATTATTATTATTATTCTTACCTTCTTTTTCAAAAATAAACTGACATATTTAATAAGAATCAAATTATATAAAAGCTATTTATGATATCTGACAACTGACTATTTGAGAAATATATAATGCAGCTACTATTAAGATTGCTACCTATCTGAGTGCTATAGTCTGAAACTTGTGATCAAATTTAATAAGTAGATGTACTTATATTTGGATGAAACTTAACACAAAAATCAAGTATGATGAGAAGATTATATGGCACGAAGTTGAGAGAGAATGCTCATGCAGATTATTTTTCCTATTTCTCCCCATTTTGAGGGCATTGATGTAATTTTGACTAAGATAGCTTGTCTAGTGCGAGTAGATAAGCACATAATTATGATCCTTGAATTTTTATTTTTGCGTCAATATATTGTAACGCATTAGAAGTCTTTCAAACTAGGAGAAAAGCCCTTATGTTAACTCAAAAAAAGTATGTTTTCTCTCACCATTAGGGCTTTAGCTTAGAATGCTCTTTAGGGGGGAGTGTCTGGTGACTTGAGATAGGTATCAAGGCATTTGTCTAGGGGATCAAGTGTGTGGTCATGAGCCTCCCCTACATACTCGAGAGTCTGTAACAAAACTTTTAAATGTGAATAAAGAAATAGCCCATCTTCAATTGAAATATTATCTCATGAAATTTCTCTACTTTTGACTGTATTTATCCGCATTTGTTTGAATTGCATGAACATATCATGATTGTCTATATGAATGACTTGGTTGCCTTTATATGTGATTTGGTTACTATGTGCTACGCGATCTGTACTTATGGTTGCCTCGGTGTGCTATAAATTGTAGTGTTGACCGTTATTTTTAAAACTAAAATAGTGTGATCGATTGGCAAATTTATTCTTAGGTGCTAATTGAATAAGTGTCGAGCGAAAAATTTAAGCACGGCATGGTTTGACAATCGAGCTGCCAAATCGTGATAGTTTAGTATCAAAGTGTGGTTGAGACCACGCTTTGTTTTCCACTGCACCTTATTAATTCACTATTATGCCAAAGAAAATGACTTTGACTGAACACTTTGATGCAATTGATGTTATAATCGGGAATCTCAAAGGAGTAATCAAGATCATAAAATATCTGGAAAGCAAAGAGATCCCTGAACTCTTTTGAAGGGCCAAGAATTAGGAATCTCTTGAGCATCGAATCTCGAATCTCAAAGCTAGTGCAAGAGTCAAAGGCATAGGAACTAGTGAAGCTCCGCAATTCAGTGAAGGACTTGTTGCGATTGAGAACAATCAAAAGGATTTAAGGAACACTATGAAAAACCTCACCAACAAGGTGAAGGTTGTTGTAGCAACTCTTCGTGCTGAAATGAGTGACATAATAACCTTAGTAAAGATACTGATGATGGCCATCAGGAACGGTTCATAAGGGGGTGGTGCCTCAGAGCAAAAGGAGAAAGTGAAAAATCCTTGAACCAAGGCCATATACAAGGGAGAGATGCATAAAAGGTTAAGAATTTTGTGTTTGATATGGACCAATACTTCCAAACAACTAGCATTATTTTGAGGAAAAACAATTGAACTAAGCTACCATGTTCCTCACGGATAACACTAAGGTCTAGTGAAGGACTAAGTACTAAGCAATTTAATTGTAAAGGTATAGCATCAATAATTGGGAAGAGCTCAAGAAGGAATTGAAGGTATACTTCTATCCTGAAAATGTGGATTATCTGGCTTGACAGACATTACGAGAGCTAAGACAAACGAGATCAGTTTAGGACTATGTGAAATGTTCACAATAATCATGTTAGATATAAGGGACATGTCTGAAAAGGATAAGCTATTCCTGTTCATGGAAGGTCTATCATGAGAAGCTGCCATGGAACTCTAAAAAAGGAGAATCGGAAGTCTTATGAAAGCTATGACTATAGCTGAATGCTTGTTCGATTATGATATTAGTTTTCCTCGAATGAAGTCCCACAGAAGGGGCTTGAATCCTAATGCTAGCTAGTCAAGCAAGGGTGGCAATTCTAAGAGTGAGGGAAGAGGTAATAGAGTGTTGTTCCATTTGCAAGCTTTAGGATTATGCCGAATGTCACGGACCAGCTGGTTCACAAGCTTAGACCGTGCAACACTTGCAATCTACTACCTGAAAGCAAGCTAGCCATTGGTTAGTTCCCTGCACCAAGGGACAAAGTATCGGGCCACCAAAACATTAAATTGCACAGCGAAAGATAAACAATCAAGCTAACAATCCATTCACATGAAAGGGGCAAGCATAACATGTTTCATAGCATAAAACAAGCCATCATAATCACAACAAGGCAACTAAGAATGCAACTAATGCAATTCGGGCAAATGCAGGCAAAATCAAACAAAATTAAGGACATCATAATTAAGAAGAGGGGCTACTTCTTTTATTCATATAAAGCATCATTACATAGCTTAGAGTGTGTAGGGGAGGCACTAAGTCACACACTTCGACCCCTAGACTAGTGCCAAAGCTCCCCACCTTAGGTCGCCTGGTCACTCCCCCCCTAAAGAGCATTTTGAGCCAAGGGCCATCTGGTAGGAGTATATATACTTTTTTTGAGCTGACATAAGGCCCTTTTCTCTCAACTCGGGTGGAGTTTTACATTAAATTATACACCGTTGGAAAGATAAAAATCCAAGGATCACAACCATGTTCTTAGCTACTCACACTAGATAAGTTACCTTGGTCAAAAATATAGACAAATTTGCAAAATGGGGAAAAATCGAAAAAATTGTACACAAGTCAGTTTTATTTCAAATTCGAGCTGGAAGTCCTCCATACTAAGCTTGATTTATTTGCAAAGTTTTATGCCAATTGGAGTATGTTTGTCTACTAAACTGGTGCACAAGGCTAACTTGTGATATTCTCCCCCACTCAATTGGTCGACGTCCTCGTTGACTCTGCTGCTTGTAAGGTTAGGATCTATTCCTTAAAATCTACTAAGTCTTCTGCCTTTTCCCAGCTGGTCTCATAGTCTCCCAAACCCCTCCACTTCACTAGGAATTCTTTTCTTAGGCATTCCCTTCTGACCACTACACGCTCTACTAGAATCTCTTCTACTATCTTCTGCTTTGGCTTCTTGAGGTTGATTTCTGGCCTAGTGGGCTGGTTGTGGGTTGGATTTGTAGTGTCTGGATGATACAACTTCAGGTTGCTAACATGAATAATATTGTGTATCTTCAGCCACTTTAGTAGAGCAATCTTATAAGTAACTTTCCCGACTTTTGCAATGACAGGTAGTGGCCCCTCGTATTTTTGAATCAGTCTCCTATCTCTAGTCTTGAGGGTGCACAATTACTCTAGCATCAGCTTGATAAGTACAAGATTGCCTACTTTGAACTCCAAATCTCGACGCCCTTTATCTGCCCACTTCTTCATTCTCTTTGAAGCTTTCTCTAGGTAAGCTCAGGCAACTTCTATATTTAACTTCCAATCCTTCGTGAAATGTTGTGCTTTCAGATTAACACCTTTATAAGGCTCGAACATGGTATAGGGCAAGAGCGGCTGCTGACCTGTTGCAATCTGGAATGGACTTTTGTTGGTCACAGAGCTCTTCTGAGCATTGAAGCAAAATTATGCTACGTCAAGTAGTTGTGGCCAATTCTTTTGATTTGTACTTGCAAAGTGTCTCAGATACTCCTTTAGAAGGCCATTGAATCTCTCAGTCTGGCCATTCGTTTATGGGTGACAGTTAGACAAGATGCTAAGTTGTGATCCGAGAAGGCTGAACAATTCGGATCAGAAAGTCCCGGTGAATCTGGCATATCGATCACTTACAATATTCTGGGGAACACCCCAGTACTTCACCACGAATTTGAAAAACAATCGGGCTATCTCTTCTGTCGTGCAATACTTTGTAGTTGGGATAAAGGTGCTTTACTTTGGAAAATGATCCACCACCACTAGGATAGCGAGCAAATCTCCCACCTTCGGAAAGCCTGAAATGAAATCCAGTGAGATACTCTCCCACGATCTACTGGGTATCCGCAGTGGCTCTAAAAATCTCGTTGTCTTATCTCTAACGACCTTGTCTTACTGGAAGACGAGATAGGTTTTAGTGTACTCCACCTCATCATCGTGTATTAGCGGCCAGTAATAGCCTTGCTTTATTAAGGCATATGTTCTTTGCCAACCCAGATGGCTGGTCCATAGAGTATCATGACATTCCCTCAACAATATTTTCCTTAAGTCGCTAGCTTTGGGGACAAAGAGTCTCCTCCCTTTTGTCCATAATAGATCATCTTCTATCCAAAATTGATGTGTTTTGCCCTCTCTGGCAAGGTTTATAATGGTCTGGGCCACTGAGTCTTTGGCAAGATTCTCTTTTATGCACTCTTGCATACTAGTGTTGACACGACTTTGAGTCATGCATGCCATTAGGATCACTGCCGCAAGTGCAGCCTTGTGACTAAGGGCATCAGCAACTTAGTTGGACTGCCCCGCCTTATGCTTAAACTTGAAATCAAACTCTATTAGGAACTCTTGCCAACGGCCTTGCTTTGAGGTTAATTTAGGCTGAGTGAAGAAGTGACTAACTGTCGTGTTATCAGTCTTAACCACAAACTTCGACCCCAGCAAGTAATGCCTCCATACTCGTAGGCAATGAACAACCGCTAGCATTTCCTTTTCCTGTGCTGTGTATCTCCGCTCAGCTTCTGATACTTTATGGCTCTCGTAGGCAACAGGATGTCCCTCTTAAAGCAAGAATCCACCCAATGCAACATCTGACACAATAGTCTATACTTCAAAAGGTTTTGTAATATCTGACAAGGCAAGTATGGGGATCCCCAATCATAGCCCATTTCAAATTCTCGAATGCGGCTTGGCGAGCCTCGGTCCACCGCCAAACTACTAACTTCTTCAGAAGGTTAGTTAGTGGGGCTGTCCTTCTGGAATATCCTTCCACAAATCGACGGTAATAATTGGCAAGCCCTAAGAAAGACCTTAATTTGGTCACCCTAGTTAGAGTTCCCCACTCTTGGATAGCCCTCACTTTCTCCATATCCATATGAATGCCACCGTGTTCGATAATGTGCCCAAGGAACTTGATGCGTTCCTGAGCAAACGAGCACTTTTCCTATTTCACGTACAACTGAAGTTGCCTCAGTCTCTCGAACACCAGTTTTAAGTGCATCAAATGGTCCTCCAATGTGGAACTATAAACAACAATATCATTTAGATAAATAACCACGAATTTCTCCATATAGTCATGAAAGACTTGGTTCATGAGGCTGCAGAATGATGTAGGAGCATTCGTTAACCCGAATGGTATAACCAAGAACTCAAAGGTGTCATAACAAGTGACACAAGTTGTCTTCACCACATCTCCATCTGCCACCCTAACTTGGTAGTACCCCGACCTTAGGTCCAACTTTGTGAAGTAACAGGCAGTGCTCAATTGATCAAAGAGATCTTGGACCGAAGGGATGGGATACTTGTTCCATACTGTGACCTTGTTCAAGGCTCGATAATCCACATACAGTCATAGACTAACATCTTGTTTTTTCTGAAATAACATCGGAGCCCCGAACAGTGCTTTTGAAGGTCGAATGAAGCCTGCATCTAGGAGTTCTTTCAACAGCTTTCGTAATTTAGCCAATTCTGGGGGTGCTATCAGATAGGGTCCTTTAGCAGGGGGTTTTACATCAAGCAACAACTCAATCTGGTGATCTACTGTTCTTCATGGTGGAAGTCTTGGAGGTAGCTTGTTCGACATTACATCTTCGAATGCTTTCAACACATTTTGTACCTCTCAAGGGATAACCTACCCTCCCCCACACTCGGTCCCTGCTAGGACTGCCACAAATGATGGATCTTATCTCTTCATGCCTCTCTTAAATTGTAAGGCTGATAAGAGCTTGATCTCAATAGGCTGGTTGTTATATATCGGTACAGAGGTAGGGTTCTCACCCATGATCAAGAGACAATTAGCTGTCGGAATCGGTATGACATGGTGTGCCACAAGGAACTCTATCCCTATCACAACATCGAAGTCATCCATTTGGGCAACCATGAAATTTGTCCTTCCTTGCCATGATCCAAGCTTCACCAATGCTTGTTTCACCATTCCTGCAATGGTAAAGGCTTTGGAATTTACAGCTTTTATGTAGCCTGAGTCCTTCTCCAACTTCAAGCCAAGCCTCTTTGCTTCGCCCTCCAAGATGACATTGTGAGTGGCACCAGTGTCCACCATTATACTCGTTGCAGCCTTACCAGCAATATGACCCTTCACATACATTAGTCCCCAATCAGATGTCCTTTTGGTATTCTCGACCTGCTTTTGAAGTGCCCCAAGGAACTGTAATGCTCCCATTCTCAGAGGATTTTCTTCCTCACCATCACTGTCCTCATTATCATCCCCATTTTCCTTCTTGAAAACTTGCATAGCATTGAGGGAAGCTTTTTGGGAGCAAACAGCAATTCTATGTGGACCATTGCACAAGTAATAGGCTAAGGGTCTCCTTATCCCAGTGTTGATAGTATTACGGGACAACGCTGAGCTTGTATTACTAGATCTTCCTTTCTTGTTGTCCCCTCCCCCACTTTTACCTTTATCGAACTTGTTCGACTGTCCCGTGCTTCCACTAGTAGAAGACCCACTACTCCCTTGGGGTTTCTTACTAGGGTTATCACCGTGGTAGTCGGTCAAGCGCTCTACAATGGCTAAGGCAATGAACAATTCCTGTACCCGCTATCTCTAGAGATCAGTCCTTGCCCAGGGTTTAAGACCTTCAAGAAAGGCAAATATTTTGTCCTCCTCGGTTATATTGTGAATGTCCAACATTAATGCAGAGAACTTCTTTACATATTCTTGAATTGCACTGGTTTGCTTCAGTTCTCGAAGATGGTGTCTAGCCATATACTCTACATTCTCTGGAAAGAACTGTGCCTTTAACTCTTTTTTCAAGTCTTCCTAAGAGTTTATAGTGCACCGACCCACCAAGATTTCAGTATACTTAGTTCTCCACCATAATTTCGCATCACCAATAAGGTACATGGTTGTAGTCGTCACTATGGCCTCTTCAGATTCGGGCCTAACAACCTAGAAATATTATTCCATATTGAATAGGAAATTTTCCAATCCCTTGGTGTCTCGTGCGCTACCATAGGGGTGAGGCTCAGGCACTTTCATACGGCCATATTCCGGCCCTCCTTCATTAGGGCCTTGGTTGTTGATAAGTCGAGTAAGGATTCTCATTTGGGCTCTTACATCAGCAAGTTCTTCCCTCAATTCATGAACAATGTCCCCTAAGTTGCCATCAGCATTGGCACTCGAGGATTCTCTATCAAGCCTCAGATAAGATTCAAAAGCATTAACCTAATTTACAATGGTCTCCCACTCCTGAGCCCTTTTGACAAGCTCCGGGATGTCATTTTGTTGCATTTCCTCAATTGCTTTGTACAATTCCTCCAGTTGCCCAAATCAATTCTCACGTTCGATAATACGTGCAGTGTTCAACATGATTGTAGGTTCTTCAATGTAAGTAGCAGTAACTCAAAGCAACACCAAAGTGGGTTAAAATCACGCTCTGATACCAACTGTCATGGACTGGTTAGTTCACAAGCTTAGACCTTGTGGCGCTTGCAATCTACTACCTAAAAGCAAGTCAGCCATTGGTTAGTCCCCTACACCAAGGGACAAAGTATTGGGCCACCAAAACAGTAAATTACATAGTGAAAGATAAACAATCAAGCCAACAATCTATTCGCACAAAAAAGGCAAGCATAACACGTTCCATAGCACAAAACAAGCCATCACAATCACAACAAGGCAACCAAGAATGCAACTAATGAACTTTAGGCAAATACGGGCAAAATCGAACAAAATTAAGGACACCATAATTAAGAAGAGAGGCTACTTCTTTTATTCATGTAAAGCCTTATTACATAGCTTGGAATGTGTAGGGGAGGCATCAAGCCACACACTCCGACCCCTAGACTAGTGCCAAGCTCCCCACCTTGGGTCGCCCGGTCACTCCCCCCCTAAAGATCATTTTGAGCCAAGGGCCATCTGGCAAGAGTAGACATATTTTTTTTGAGCTGACATAAGGCCCTTTTCTCTCAACTCGAGTGGAGTTTTACATCAAATTATACACTGTTGAAAAGATAAAAATCCAAGGATCATAGCCATGTGCTTAGCTACTTGCACTGGACAAGTTACCTTGGTCAAAAATACATACAAAGTCCCAAAACGGGAAAAAATCAAAAACATTGTACACAAGTCACTTTGCCTCCAAATTCAAGCTGGAAGTCTTCCATACTAAGTTTGATTTATTTGCATAGTTTCATGCTAATCGGAGTATGTTTGCCTGCTAAACTAGTGCACAAGGCCAACTTGTGACACTGGACATCCATCAACAAAGGGAAGTCTAAGACCCTAAGCTATTTCTTATGAAATGGGCCTCAAAGAGTGGCAGAGTGCCCATAAAAGGTTGCCATAAATGCTTTACAAGCAAAGCTTCAAAAGGAGGCACAACAAGGCGATAAGGGTGGTGATAAAGGTTTTGATAGGGAGGATAAGTCTTGCATTAGGATTGATGCAATCCGATTCCTAGACTCCTACGAGTAGTGAGACAATGTCAAAACCTGGTAGATCCCATCCCTACTAAGGATGTAATCACACAAAGGAGTTGTGCGAGTTCGAAGGTACCACCCCACACAGGACCAGAGGAGATAGTGGATGAGGTATATCAGGAGAGATGTACAAAATAGACAAATCCTTTTAAAAGGACTCTATCAAGAAGCCAGAGGACTTAATGTGTTTAAGGAGCAGCTACCTAACACCTACATTTTTATTATATACAATTATAAATTTCTTACATGCAGAATTATTTACTTAGTTATAAGGACCAACTTGCAAAAATAGCTCACATGGCTTTGAGAGTGCTAGAGTTTAGTCATAAGAGGAGCTTGTAACAATGACCTTCAAGAGCATGGAGCATGTGGAAAGCTAGAACAAGAGTGATAGATTACTCTTTGTTCAATCCTATTGGCCGTGGTGGGAAGATACCACTGAGGTATTAGTCAACTACAGAGACAATCGACTTGAGAGTTATGGAGACAACTCATTTTCATCATCAACAACAAGTCAGAGAGACAAGTAGAAAAAAGCCTAAGAAGAGCTGAAGAAGAGCATATTGAAAACTTTCAAGGAGTAGTGTCAGATTAAAGTGTTAAAGACAAAACATTGGCAAAGTGCAAAGAGACAAGCATATTAGAAGTCGAGGGAAGGGCTTGAGGGAAGCAGATTGAAGATTCTGTTAATATTATGTTAGATTGAGTAGTCAATGAGGGCATCGATGTTTTCAAATGGGGGGAGAATGCCACAATTTGGGACTTGTGACCAAATTCAGCAAGCAGATGTGCTCAGATTCAGACGAAACTTGGCACAAAAATTAAGCATGAAGAAAAGATCTTATAGTGTGAATTTGAGAGAGAATGTTCATGTAGATTATTTTTCCTATTTTTCCCCATTTTAAGGATGTTTATATAATTTTGACAAAGGTAACTTATCCAATATGAGTAGATAAGCACATGATTGCGATCTTTAGATTTTTATCTCTGCATCAATATGTTGTGTTACATTTTCGATAACCCAAGGTGTGTATAGAAGCATTCATCTAGGGGTTTGAGTGTGTGGCCATAAGCCTCCCCTGCACACTCGGGAGCATGTAACAGGACTTTTAAATATGAATAAAGAAGCACCCCTTCTTCAATTGAAATATTATCACATGAAATTTCTCTATTTTTCGTTATATTTTATCTACATTTATTCAAATTGCATAAACACATCAAGATTGTACATGTGAATAACTTAGTTGCCTTTATATGTGATTTATGCTTATGGTTATCTTAATGTGCTATAAATTGTGAGTGTTACCTGTTATTTTCCAAACTAAGATGATATATGACTATTTGGTTGACTTATTCTCAGGTACTAATTGATTAAGTGCCTAACAAAGAGTTTAAGTGCCACACATTTTGACAATCAAACTATCAAATCTTGAAACCTAGGTATGCATGCCTCTAAATAATCCTAAGGATTGAAATCTTGGCCATTTATTATACCTAAACTCTTCCATTGGTTAGGTTTAATCGTCAGGATCTTGGCACTTGCATAAATTCATAAAAGTTTAATATCGTATAAAAAAGGAAAGGATAATCCTTTGCCATGAATTTGTATTTGCTATATTTTTATTTTTTTTTCATAAAATTACACTTTCATCAACCAAATTAATTAGTGTTACAATTTAATGAATTTTGCATATAAGAATATGTAAACAAAAATTACAAAAAGAAAATTTTGAAAATAGTTAACCTTTTATGTAAAAATTACAATTTTTATAAAAATATTGAAAAACGACCCAAAAGTAAAACCATAATCAATGATACTATTATATGCATGTGAAAATCATTTTGAAATTATGTAAAAAAAATTACATAATAAATTAATATATTAACATGTGCAAATCACATGTAAGTCTCTCTTTCTCTCCCTATATATATAAATAAAAAGATTAAAATACACCAAATTCCTATATACTTTGAATCATATACATATAATCCTCTAACTTTTAAAAATGTGCCTTTAATCCATTTGTAGCTTAAGTTATGTGCATTTTTTCGACCTTCATTTATTTTTTACCTATAAACCTAGGACATTTAGTTCATTTTAACCTATAAATAATATATATTTCAAAAAAAGTAAAACACACAAATGACATCTTTCACCCAAAATTCATAAAACTAAAATAATTTAAAATTTATCAAATTTTATATTGATAATAATAATAAATATGAAATTAAAATAACATTAGATAATATTTATACATGTCCTACTGTTTAATATATATATATATATATATATTATTTATAGGCTAAATACATTAAACCCCCAAGTTGATAGGTAAAAAATAGATAAATGTGGATGAAGTGCACATAACTTAGAGTATAAGGAAATTAGATATACATTTTTAAAGGTTAAGGGATTATATGTACATGATTCTAGGTACAGAAAATTTGGTATATTTTAGCCTACATATAATTTAATCATTGATAATATAATGTCAAATTATAATTGTAGTTATGCTGCTATTAACAAAATCACAGGCAAATGTATAAAAATGTAATTATTGTGATGTAAATTTAGAAAAATTAGACTTATAAAATCGTCCGCAACAGCTGTATTAAGATGACAAACCGTAATTTAAAGCTTGGTTGAGAGTAAAAGTTATCCTCAATACCCAGAAATTAACTTATCAAACTGGCTTTTTTGGCAATGATTCCAATGTAATAGTTAATTAAGATCAATTTCTTTGACAGATATATTTATGTAAAAAAAAAGAAGTTACCATTTACCACAAATAGAAGCTAAATTTTAATCACTCTAGCTGCTTGAATCGAGTCCAACTGCCTAACAACTTATTATGTATTGGAGTCAAACAATTGATTAAAAAAAAAAAAAGGAAACACAAATCAGATCCCTACTTTATAATCATATGAGTTTATTTTGACTAGAATGTTATCTTCACATCAGTTTCATGCTTCTGATTTTATTGAATGCTGACATGGTCCACTTAGGTTTTTGCAGCACTGTAAATGGCTAGTCAAAGATTTTGTATTTGGTTTTCTTGAAGAATTTAAACAAAGTAGAAAGTCAAAGTGAAGTCTAGTCAAATATACTTAGCTGTTAAAGTAAATGGATAATTCTCTCTCTCTTGTTTTTTTTTCCCCTTTTTCGGAAGATATGGCAGTTTATAAGTCAATCAAATGTTCGGTCAAAATACTGCAAATCTTATGTATTGATTGTTATTTGGTTCTCATAATCTTAAAATTATGATACTATGGCTTAACTTCGGTGGTCAAATGGGTAAGATTTATTTGGTTCTCATAATCTTAAAATTATGATACTATGACTTAACTTCAGTGGTCAAATGGGTAAGATTTGGAAGAGATTTGAGACTTTAGAAAATTTATAGATGAAGAACTTGCCAATTTTTTTCATTTTGTTTTCCAACTTTAATATGCAGCTAATTTGTTAAGTGATCATAAACTAAGACACCACTATCCACATTATATATTCAACGGCTAATTGTGGATTTTGGGTTTTTTTTTTTCTATTAATACAAAGGAGGTCAAACTTAGGACCGACATTAATGTCACTTGAACTATTTGGCCATTAGTTAGTTGTGCTTTTTTTTTTTTTTTGGGTAACGGTAGGAATAGCTATTTTATTAAATTTACACAACAAAAATATAGATTAATTGTAATTAAAATTCTTTTATAAAATAGAATAATTCTCATCTTATTCAAATTTGAATACTTTGATTAGATAAAAATTCTAATCTAATCAAATATATCTTAATATTTAATATTATGATCAATTCGGACTGTCGTTTGATAGATGTTTTGGTTTATTAATCCTTTGTTTTATGCAAAGTTTGATTAGAGAATAAGAAAGAGTTTATTTTTGTAATTTTCATGTGACAGTCACTTGAGATCATACAATTAATTTTTATTCTTTTTGTGATTATTGAGAATGAAGAATTATACATTGTAAGATATTTTTGAATGTATTTGAGAATTATTCTACCATTTGCACTTTTTCTTATTTCTTTAGTGGAATTTATTTTTCATCTTCAATAATGGAGTAAGTTAAAAATCAAATCACATTAAATATATATGTGTTGTTCTGTTTTTCACTCTTTGATGTTGGATTATGCCAAAGCACACACTTTTGCATCATTGAAAATTTCCCCACACCCAAGATATAAAGGAAGACAAAGCTTACATCACATGTCACTTGAGTCATAGGCTTACAACTGTCAATTGTGTTTTCTAAGTAGCTATTTCACGCTCCTTTCTACGGGAAAGTTTATACACATTATTTATAATGCAAATATGATTTAATTAATTTTGATCCTCCTGCAATATAAAGTATACTATTATTCCACCCTGTTTGTGGTTATGTCATTAAAAATGTTAAAAAAATTATTGTTATTAAAAAATTTGAATTATTCTTCCTTTTTTAATGGTGTAGTTAATGCACCTTTTTATTATAAATAATCGCAAATCAAATTTAAATTTATGCAAATATATCTCAGGTTGAAATTAAGGTTTAATTTAGTTAATAAATAGGTGCAAACTTAAATTTATGAATATTTCTTATTTCTTCTCAAAATAGTTGTTAAGCTTTAATTATGGATATATTCATCAAATTTAATAGACACATTAATCAAATTTAAACTTTTTTTCTTCCTATATAAAGACATATCCTTAATTACTAAAGTTATTGAATATTTCTTATTTGTTCTCATAATTTGTTAAGCATATGGCCATACATGTATAAGAGACCTATATTGATCTTCTACTTTTTTAAAGTTATATCCATACAAATCAAACACAAATACCATAGAGGGCCTTGGCTTAATGACAGATCTTTTCCTTTCTCTATAGGGTGATATCAAAGGAATGGCCCATCCCCCTTTAGTTGGTTATTATTATTAATAGATTTGTGTTCATAAAAAACAGTTGAGGGGATTAATTGTGAGTCCAATATTTAGTTTTCGGTTAAAAAAATTAAGCCAAATAAAAAAATAATTTTTTTAACTTTTCTTTCTAAAAAGAGAGCCACTCAAGTCATCAGATCATGTGTGTCTATATACATACATATATATATATATATATATATATATAGATAAAATAAAATGATGTGGTCAACTTTAAGATTTCATTTTCATTAGTAGGTCAAACCCGAACAAGGTAATGCCACTTGTGATAATTTTATGTAAATACATGGAGATGAAAGATTTGGGCATATACTTTGACCAACAACTTCTTAGCATCTTCCCATTTAAATGAAAATTGGATATCATTCTTGGAGAAAGTCATTTCCAGCAGTCCGGCAGATTGTTACAGGTGTATATTGCTACAAATATACAATAAAAGTATTGCAACTTCAACGTGGAAAAAAACAATTTTGCAGTTTACCACAATAAAATCTAATTATTTGTCATTCCAATGAAACCTAACATCTTGAAAGTGGTCAATCAATCACTAAATAACGTTGAATTTAACCTAAATTGTAATTGTTATTAATTAGTATTATTTTTTATTGTGAATTATAGTCCTATTTAAGTTAAGTTATTGAATTAAAATAAGATTGTGAGTATTTACAAAGTAAACATTTTAGATTATAAATATTTTAGAGTTTGAAATATCAGAAAATTTTGATGTGAGTGTCTGTAAAGATTATGTCATAGAGGGGAGAAATGCAGGGATAGTAGGTGAGAAATTGTGGAATTAGAGTTGAGATTTTCACATATATAAATTATTTTGTAATCTTAATAATATAATAAATCTTTTTTTAATCCATAATTTTTTTCCTAGAGTTTAGAATTTTTTCATATTAAATTATTTGTATATTATTGCATTACTTTAATTCTTTTAATCATTTGATGCTAGTTTATTTAGAATAAGGATATATTTCCCAACAAATAAAAAGGTAATAGATGAGAACTTTTTTTTGTAATATGATTACGGTGATGTTCTGAAAAATTACGAAAAAAGAAAAAAATTGAGATAAGATAATTATTGTAATGCAATTGCGGCTAATATGAAAATCACACTAATATTATAACAATATTCATTATGATGCATTTTTAAAATGATAATAAATAAGATTTTAAATGACTGTGATTGTGGCAAAACTAACAAATTTCTTGTTTTATTAATTGTTCATTGCGAGAACAAATGCATCTGTCGTTATACAAGAATTTCTCTCTACTGTTTGCCAGTGTAGATGAAAGGTAAAATGATGAAATTGTTATCATAGTTACTTGGGAAGACATAGCTTTCTCTCACTTATACAACTCGCAAACTCAATTAGTCTCTTGAATACACTGGCCATTTTCTCTTTAGCTGCTGAGTAAAGCCATTTGAAAACAGAAACAAGCAATGGAAACTCTACCGTCAATGGCAAGATGGTCCACAAGCTGAGACAAATCCAGCCGAGGAATCGCGGAAGGAAGACGGATGCTAGCGAGATTGACGAAAGAGCTCCGGCAAAGAGAACAAAATTGCTGAAAATTTGGCAGTAATGGGCTCCTGAGTTCTGAATCTTCATCTCGAATGCCAGCCCTAAGCAATGGATACATGTCGCCACGAAGAAAATCCACATATTTGCAGCATGTGTATCAAATGGAGAAATGCCTTTGCCTTGATACTCAACTTGAAGAAGGTCGACCATCAATGGATTCAGAAATATGAAGACCGCATGGGTTGGGATTGATGACATGAATTCATGCCCACTTTCATGTCATAAAATATATAAAGAAATTGATTTAATTAGATTTTAAAAAAAATAGGAGTAAGATATGCTAACAAATATTTAAACTGAAAGAAATCAAAACAAATAAGACAAGAGATCTTCTTTAGGTTTCAATCTGAAGTCGTGGAATTGTCCTAATCTTATAAGTGTACATCATTAGTCAAAATAGAAGAATGAAAGGAAGAAGTGAAAAGGGACAGCATGCAAACATATTTTGATTTTTCCCTGATTTTTGGGTTTTTATAGGCAATTAATCCTAGTACTCTAATTAATTCCTATTAAAAACACAATGTTATTATCTTGTAATTATTGTGAAGATACATTCACAAACCAACCCTCATATCCTCAAGTCTTCAATTGAGAATTTGTACAACCCAAAAAAAAAAAAATTAAGAATTTGATTCCTCGCAATTTAGAAGATAAAATACAGTATAAATAATCGTATTATATGGTACTACACATTCAAAAATAAATTATGCACTGAACAGATTCCATGATTAACATATTATCAAAAATACTTTAAGGCAAGTTCCCTTAAATGCTCTACTATTTTCTTATTGTAGTTTGGCTTTATTTATTCTAGTCGATAGAATAGAGTATAAGCTCCTATCTCTGTACTACTATGAAAACAGACACTGCCAACAAAACGCATGGGTTGTTGGCAGTTTTTCATTAGTTTTATCAAATAAATAGAATCTTCACACAAAAGCAACAAAATCAAATTAAGGAAAGACTAGTGTTAAAGAATAAAATACCAATTTACCGACCTTTCCACAAGACTTGGATATTGCAGAACACACTGCTTACAGCACTTCTTCAAAGTTAACTTTCTCCTTTTGGGAGAAACTGAGGAAACCCTAATTCCTCTTTTATGGCCAACATGGCAGGATAATTCTCCAACTTCGTTCTCTACTCTCACAGAACCCATTTCTGTGTTATGTGAAAGCTTTACTTCTTAATTTCTCGGAACGTAGCATAGAGAAATAGATATATATAATTGTGAAACTGAAGTATCCATGGAAGTCCATCCCTTCGGAAACTACACGAATTCCACACGTCCAAGAAGATGGGTCCCTCTGAGCATAATGTTGTTTGAAACTTTTTCGTTGGGAACTTAATGGCAGAGAGAGTTAGTGGGATGGAAATTTAGCAACAGTTCGTTGTTATCTTTGAGTTAAATGTGTAAAGTAGCTATTCGCTAAATAAGCAATATAAAAATTCAGTAATTGGGTTTGTTCAGGTTCATATGTTTTGGTTTGCCCTGCTTTTTCTGATCAATTGTTATGATTGTGTTTGAAATAAATATCATACACATGATTCTAAATTGTGGTTACTTTATAATTGATAAAATTACAAATAAATATAAAAAAGATGCGAAATTGCAATGCAATTAAAAAAAAAAATTATGACTGAGGTGTGGTTCATAATAATAATAATAATAATAATAATATTGTACACATAATTGTTGCATAATGCAATTTAGAATCTCATTATATATATACATATATATATATATATATGTATGTATATATAAATCCATCTTGTTACTTTTTTTTTTTTTTTGGAGAAAGAGACGTAAGGAGGTGGAGTGGTTGGCTTAAAGATTCGGGTTCAAGCTCTGTTTTCTTACTATAAAATGCATCTTGCACGCGTTCTATCTTAATTACGCTGTCATTGCACTCACACGTTTGAGGGCAATGCAAGTGCAGAGCATATGTAGCTAGTATAATTCTTGCCTAAAAGAGTTTAAAGGAGAGACAAATTAGTTGCAATAAATTTTACATTGAGATGAGTTGTTCTCCTTTGAATCCTGCACAATATACTCTTTCAATCCCATCCAATATGACATCAATGGAAACTGAATGTAGGAAATCTAAAACAAGAATTAGTGGTTGACAATTGAACTTTCTACTTGAGGACCTAAAATGGGGTTTCATAGTTCTTTCCACACTTATTTAAACTATTTCCAAGATCATGATCTTTAAGAATAAATTTGGTAATGGAAAAAAATCTGATAGTGCTAACACACCAAAAAAAAGGTGAATTGGTGTTTAAAAACAAATTTAAGATTTAAAAAAAAAATTATTCATTTTTTAAAAAGAGAAAAATGCTTTTAGCAAAGAGCAAATGTTTATCAAAAATCTAGTTTGAAAAGGACAAATATATTGAGAATTTCCTATATGGATTATCATAGTTTAATTAAATCATATGTTATTAGATTAAATGAATGTGATAATAATTACATTATTATGAGTCAATTAATTATGTGATCTAATTAGTGGACTTATAATGACACCTAGGCCATTGATGAACTTTAGTAGTGTGAGTCTTGTTACTGTGCCAATGATTATGTGCTAGTTGGCCCAGTAGGGTTATAGCAACGCAGGTCCTTACTTATACGCTAGTAAAGTTGTAGTTATCCTGTTGAGACTTCATATACAGTTTTCTTCTCCCTTTTCTCTGCGAGGATTATAAGGAGCGAACTTGCTAAGAAGTGCTTTGCTATGATGGATTCTCACACAAATTCTTACAAAATGTTAAGTATGATTTCATTACTATTAATTAAATTTATATCTATAAATCTGATACATTATAACATGATTCATTAGATCTATTGATTAAGCTATTATGATTTATCCTATTTATTTTTCAACAATTAGTATTAGAGCTAAAATTTTCTTTTCATATTACAAAGGCTCAAATTTGTGCAAATTTTTTTTTTGTAATTTTATGTAATCTATAATTTATGATGTAAAGTTATTATGGATTTGAAAACGTAAGACTTATTTATATTTTGGCTTCGTGTGTTTCTAAATTGGTTATAGATTTTTTTGTAAACCTTTTTGAATGAAATCATGAATTAATATAACTTGAATTTTTTTTTTGAAAAAATCAATTCATAAATTTGAGAGATTTAAAGAATTTTTTTTCAAATTAATTTGTGATTACATTTCAAGAGTCTATAATGTGCAAAAGGTACAAATTAATTTAAATAAATGATGTTAAAAAGATGAATTTTTCAAAGTTTTGTATATCTATTCGAACAGGAAGTTTCTTTTTCGAATTTTTATTCAATTATAAAGCATTTGTTCAAAATGATTGAGGTTTAATTGATAGAACAATGAGGTAGACAAAAGCCCTCAATTAATTTTGGAAAATTGGAACTGTTATAGCATTAACTTTGAAACCCTTGAAAGAATTTTTTTTTTTAAAACTTGAATTAGTTTAAGTTTTTCCAATCAAATGCCAATTTTGTAAATTGATAGAGGGTTTTGATAGAAAATTATATGGGTAAAGAAATCCAGGCAAGAATTTTTAACATAAAAAAATAGCTTAATTGAAGGAGTTTGTAAATTGGGTCAAGTCTGATTATATAATTGGCCACTTGCATTAGTGGTATGTAGGGGCCACACACCATCATAGAGGTGGTAAATGTGATAAAAAAAATTATACCACTGAGCTCTATTATTCGAGCTTTATTTGTGATAATTTTTTTCAGATTTTTTTGAAAATAAAAATATTTTATTTATTTTTTGCAACATATTGGACTACTATTTATAATTTTTCCATGTTTTTTTGGAAATAAAATTATTTTAAGTATTTTTTGCAATATTTTTTTATTGCTAATTTGATATTAGTTTAGTCTGAAAATTTTGTCATGTGATTTCTATATATTGCCCTACTTTTTGGAATTTTTCCAAAATTTTTGGCTATTTTCTTATGATTATTTGAATTTTATATGTTCGTATGCATAGAATTAAGGTCATGTAGAAATTTTATGGCTCATGTTATTGGGGCATAAAAACTTTACTGTATGATTATTACATATCATGCTACTGTATGTAATTTTTGTGGGTTGATTTGGTGCCATTTATAGATTAGAATATTTTCTAGATTATTGTGTGCAAATTTGTAAATTTATATAAGAACCAATTTTACTCATATTATGCCATAAAATTTTGTGCAATTATGTACTCACTTATCATGGGACTAGTTGTATAAAATTTTGTTGAAATTAAATTTTAGAATTGTATTTAAGAGAGTGCTATGTTAGAAACATATATGCCCTATCGGTGTAATATTATTAACATAGTTTGTTAGTAATAATATAAGTATTAGGATTGCTTGTTATGTTCTTAAAATTTTAAATACCCTATTGGTGTTAACTTTTAGGAATGTAGCATTTAAATCTTTGTGTTATATTATAAAGCCTTAAATGCCTTATTAGTATTGGGTTTTATAATGTAATACTGTTTGGCATTGCAAAGTTATTGAGGAAATATTATAGCATGACTATGTTGAACATATAATTTTGGAAATTTATAATAAATTTTGTTAATTGTTATTTCTTTAATCTTTTGTTACTTATGTAATTGATTATCATGAAGATGGTAAATTAGACCAATTATGAGAACTGGGCTAAGTGAAAGATGTCTGGGCTAAATTACTGATATCATATTTGGCAATCACCAAATTTCGTATTTTGTATGGAGAAAGGGACAGGCAAAGATAGATGATGACTCTACTACTGCACAAGAGCTCTTCATGAAAAGTGGACACACTTTGGTAGAGTGTATTTGATGGTTATGATGTATACATTGCTAACTCTCCAAATGCCAAAGTGATTATGGATTTTGTAGTTAATAAGTTTGTAAAGTTTGATACGACTGAAAAGGATATTATCTCTCATTGTTGGATAAAATTGTTAAGGATGGTGTTAGTGGAATTAGTAAGCATATCATGGAATTGATATGCTCTTATGATTGCTCATGGGCATGAAAGTGGACGTAGAAAATAATTATTTGATTTAGCATGTTTTAGAGTCTCTTTCAGTTAAAATTGATGTTCTTTAGATATTATATCACACCCAAAAGGGTGAGTAGACTTTTAATAAAATAACCTTTATAGTTAGTCAAACAGAAGATGACGTGAAGAATTGAAGGATCTTTTTGCTCACGTTGTTTCATATGGATCAAGTATTGAGTGTGAAAATAAATCACACCTAAAGGAACTTGATTTTGAGAAACAAGAAAGCTAATTTGAATATATATCATATTAAATCAAGATGTTTCAGTGGCTTTACTGAGATGTTCTGTCGAACACTTAGTGGTTAGAAGGAGGAACAATCATTTGCATAACAAATTTATTATAAGCATTAAGAAACAAGAGGAAGCCAAGTGATAAAAGCCAATAATCAAATTGGGAATGGTGGAAAAGAGTAACATCAATACATAGGAGTAGTTGCCATTTGGAAATTAGAGAGTTAGTCAGTTAAATATTATGATTGGATATAAAAGGGTTACAATTAATGTGGGATTTTCAATATTGTGGAATAGGTGTTGAAGTGATATCTCCACAAAAGGATAAAGTGATTGACAAAAGAATAAATTCTTTATGACCTAGACTTATCCCTTTTGATGTGTGTATTAATTGCATCAAGGAAGATACTCCTTGCTAGAGTTAGTGGACCAGAATGATGGATGTATTGGAGTTAATTCATAATGATATAGGTGAATTGACTGTAGTAGGACCATGGGTGGATACTAATATTTTACCTTCATTAATGATTGCTTAAGTTTTGGTTAAGTGGAAATATCCACTAAAAAATTGGAATTCTTAAATTATTTTGGGGCATTTAAAGTTGAGATTAAAAAAAATGATAAGAAAATTAAATGCGTAGATTATGATAAAGATGGTAAGTGTTATAAAGATATAATGAACTGATGTAAATTATGTTTATTTGGTAAGATATTTCCAAGATTATAAATTTTTTATGGCTAACAACCTTATACTTGGAATGCTGATAAGGATTGGATCATAAGAAGATTGAATTACACACTCAAAGACATGATTGGATACATATTGGTGCATTAAATTTTACTAGACTTTATACAAGGTAATGCTTTAAAGACTAAAGTGTATATTCTAAATCAAATCTCTAGTAAGACTATATTTAAAACCCCATATGATTTGTTGTATAGGAAAAGCCTAGTTTTAGGCATTTCCTTGTCTGTGGTTGCCAGGGTAAAGTGAAGCCATATAATCCATGTATTAAGTAACTTGATTCGAAGACTATTGATAGTCACTTTGTTGGATGTTGTAATGGCTACAAAAAAGTAGATTTTATTGTCTAATCTACACCACCAGGGTTATTGAAGGACCTTGTTTTGTTTATTGGTTGGATAGTAAAAGTGAAAGACCATGTAATATCTCTCTTACGGAGACACAAGTTGCTATTGCACTAAAACCATCATTGGTTGAAACAAATCGAATTGATTTAGTACAACATATGATAAAACTGATAGTAGAAGTTGTAGAGTTTAATACTCCTCTAATAGTAGAAAAGAACTAAGTCTTATAAATGAAACATCCTTGAGGAAACTCTAGATGACTCACAGATCAAAAGTTACTAATGGTTATGTAGTATACCTGCAGGAGCACGAATTTGACATTAATGATGGTAATGATCTCACCAATGTTTTCAAGGAGCCATTTCAAGTCCTAATTCTTTTAAATGGATGAAGGCTATGAATGTTGGATTGCTTTGATGATCCATAACAGTGAGTGAGATCATATAGTTATTTATTGGTTGCAAGTCTATTGGATACAAAAAGGTCTTTAAAAACAAAAGATACTTAAGGGATGATTAAGAGGTATAAGGCCATATTAGTGACAAAGGGCCACATTTAGAAAAAAAGGCTTTGATTGTAGAATATTTTCTTATCTATTTTAATTGAAGACTCGTTTTGAATTGTTATGACACTAGCGGTTCATTTTGACTTGGAGATTCACTAGATGCATGATGACCTTCTTAAATGGTGATTAGCGAGAAACTATTTGTATGAACTAAGCAGATGATCTCCAAGAAAGAAGTCAAGAACTCTTAGTGTGTAAATTGAAATGATTCATAAATATAATTTGAACAAAATGTCTAGACAATGGTATTTCAAGGTTATTGACATTATTGTTTCTCTTGGACTCAAAAAGAAAGATGCAAACTGTGTATCTATTTTAAGTTGGATACAAGCATATTTGTAATTCTAGTATCAAGTGGTTGATATTATCCTTGAAAATAATGTTATAAGCCCTATGATAAAGATAAAACATATACTATCTATATATTTTAGATATGAACGATCTTAATGATTGATAACAAAATATTTAACACATTTAATTGTCCTTTCACTTAGCATTTTAAGGTCCAAAATTGGCTTACTTCAGCTGTGTTAGTGTGTATTTATGATTTTGTGTCAATTGGTTCATTAGA
>JANHAO010002736.1:0-27878 GCA_026873985.1 Saraca asoca
AATTAAAGCTAATAAACATAATATGATATGATCAAAATTGTTTTCATCATCAAAATAAAAGATAGTCTAGCTGGCTAGGCTAACAGACTTCATGTATTGGATTTTTTACTTTTATTATTTGACTCCGATCAAATTGCTTTTTACACCATAGACCTTAACTGAAATTATTTTATAATATTCTATAATGTTACTTAAGATTTGAACTTATATATATACACATTTTGATGCATCAGAAAAGAAAAAGTGAATATCCATCTTTTCAATATCTCAACTTTTTCTTTATCATTAATATTGAGTTTTATGAAGATTGTTTAATTTATTAAAATTCAATTAATTTATTTTTTTATGATCTAATATTTTTAATGATAATTAATCATGAAATTGAGGACACACGAGTTTCCTAACTCAATAACTTTTCAAAGATTTAGTCATAAATTGAGACTTGAAGTGAAATGGAGAAAATTTAAGTTCAATTCTCTTATTTCTTATTTTTGTTAATATTGAATATTCTTTATTTTTGGTACTATATAATTTATTATTTTTCTATTCCATTTTGTTAATCTTTATAACAAAAAATATCTTATCTATTATTTCATGTCTCAAATGTGTTCCTAAAGTAATAATACCAAAGAAAAATAAACTTAATATACATAGGACTCATTTTATGTCTTCTTGTGACTAAATAAAATAACAGGCTCTTGAGAAAAATTATGTAGCCTACCTAATTGGTTCTATTCCATTCCCTAAAGTAAATACAATAACAAGTTAAAGATTTGGACGTGGACAAAGCTGTAGTTATAATCGTGATCATGGAAGAAGTCAAACTAATTATTGCAATTGTTATGGTTATAAATGATCACAACATTATTTCTTACCACTAGAAATGGAAGAACAATGAAAAGAAAAGATAATATAATAAGAATTTAAAAGGTTAAGAAAACATATGTTATTGATGTGGTATGAAAGGGCATTGATCACATAATTGTTATAAGTCTAAACATCTTATGAAACTTTATCAAGCCTCACTTAAAAAAAAAAATGTTATAGGAAATTTTTTTTTTTATAAAAATGATGCATTCAACCATGATTCTTATGATGTAACACATTTAGATGTGGTAAATTACTTCGAACACCCTAAAGGAAAAATTGATCATTTGATTTGTGATGGCAATGTCCAATAATGAATATTATTTTCATTTATCCATCTTTAGTTAGATAAAAAAATCAATATTGAAAATTTGTATCTCATGGATAGTGTAACAATACATATCATTCTTGACAATAGAAAATATTTTTTCCTAATTAATGATTAGTAAAAATTATGCAATACAATATCTGGTAATATAAAATTGATTAAAGGCTCCAAAAGAGCTAATATAATATTATCAGGAGAAAAGCAAATAATTATAAATAATGCATTGTTATCAATTAAGTCTCAAACAAACTTATTAAGTTTTAGAGACATATGATGGAATGAATACTATACTGAGACAATAATGAAAAAAATATTAAATATCTTTATATTACCATTGTTCTCTCTGGTAAGAAATTTGTATTGGAAAAATAACTATCCTTTTCTTCTGACTTATACTACAAATATATATAAATCTGATTGAAATATATGTTATAATGATCTAGAAGTTCACTGATAAAAAAATATGTTTACTATTTGGCATAACCAACCATAATGATGTAACAAAACATTGAAAATTTACATAATCATCCATTAAAGAGCCTGAAAATTCTTTAGACTAATGAATTTTCATGTACTTTTTATTCTTAAGGGAAATTAATTAGAAGGCTATCACCATTTAAAGTTGGACTAAACCTCCAACATATTTGGAATGAATACCAATTGATATATGTAGACCTATTTATCCACCACGTGGAACATTTAAATACTTTATGATTTTAATTGATGTTTCAATAAGATAGTCACATATGTATTTGTTGTCAACTAGCAACTTGCAATTTGTGAGATTGATTACTCATATCATTTAACTCTAAGCACAATTTTCTGATTATGCAATTAAAACAATACATCTTGATAATAATGGTGAATTCACATTGAAAGCCATTAATAATTGTTGTATGACAATTGGTAAAATTTTGAACATTTTGAAGTGTGTTCATACATAAAGTGATTTAACTAAAATAATTTATTTTAGCATCCTAAATTATTGACTATATCATTATTTAAGAGAACAAGACTCCTTATATCTTGAGGGACTTGCAAACTTTATATGTTACATGATTTGAATGCATCAAAATAAGTATACATTTAGAAAATTTAACTATACAATACATATTTTTGTTACTCCACCATAATACACAAACATAAGCTTTCATCAAAGGCTAAGAATATAAGTATGGGTATGAATCTTATATTCCCAATATCACGGGGAGAAAATATCTAGTTATAGAAATAATACAATCATCTTGATCCTCATACAAAATGTTATGAACTTCAAGTTCAAAATATGACTGATTTACAAATGATAGCAAATCAATTGCAAGTTCTATTACTAACCTAAAGTGAAAACAAATGTTCTATATCAGCTGCAAATGCTCTAATATGAATAGATGTCCTAGTAGGACAATCAGTTTATTATATAATGAATGAATTTATAACATACTAGAAGCATGATAAAATTATTGGTTCTAAATTCAAAAATCCTCAAAAAAGCGCAATATGAGTTTAACTTCCCTTATTAGAAATATTACTTAAAATCTCTAAGCTAGCATAATTTGAATGTACTACAATCATCTTAATGAATATTTGTTAAAAGGATATAAAAATATCCTATCTACCCTTGTGCTTTTATAAAGAAATCAGAATCTAAGTTTGTTATAATTGTAGTACATATTGATGATTTGAACAATATTGAAACTTATGAAGAGTTTTCAAAGGTAGCTAAGTACATGAAAAAGGAGTTTGAGATGATAAATCTTAGGAAAACAAAGTTTTGTCTTAGCCAGCAAATCAAGTGTTTAAATGATGAAATATTTGTTCATTAATCAAATTATCAAAATGGTCTTAAAACAATTTTACATGGATAAATCATATTCATTGAGTACTCCAATGGTTGTTAGATCACTTGATCCTAATAAAGATTCTTTTAAGCTTTCTGATGATAATGAAAAACTTATTAGTCATGAAGTATTATATCTTAGTGTAATTGATGCAGTAATTGTCTTGCAAATAATATGAGTTATGATATAGCTTTTTCGATAAGTTTATTAACAAAATATAATTTTTCTCTAACCAAAATGCATTGGAATGGAATTAAATAGAACAAGTAATATAAGATCATTTTATTCAGATAAGTTTAGATCACAACTAATTAGTTATGTAGATGCAGGATTTTTATCCGATCTATACAAGGCTTTCATTCAAACTAGCTATTTATTTACATATAATGGTACAACCATATCTTGGTGTTCAACAAAACATACTATAGCCATTACTTCTTTAAATTATGTAGAAATGATAGAAATTCATTAGGCAAGTTGAGAATCCATTTTGCTATGTTTGATAACTCAATATATTCAAGTGGTATGTGGTTTCGATTCTAATAAAGAGATTCCAATAAGATCGGATGAAGATAATGCTATTTGTATAACTCAATTGAAAGGATGATACACCAAAGGAAACAAAATAGGGTAAATTTCACCAAAACTCTTTTTCACTCCTGATCTTCAAAAGAATGACAATATTGATACTTAACAAATCTATTCAAGTGATAATCTAGTAGATTTATTAATGAAAGCACTTCCTACATCAACATTTGAGAAGTTGATTCATAAAATTGGATTACACTCACTTAGAGATTTTAAGTAACATTTCCAATAAGGGGAGTTAAAATCATATTGCTCTCTTTTTTTTTCCTTGATAATTTTTCCCACTAGATTTTTATTCGCAAGGTTTTCAATTAGGTGGATTATTCATTAAAAGAATTATGTACTTATTTGTTTTCTCCAAGATATTTTTTTTCATTGGATTTTTTCCTAGTGAAGGTTTTAACGAGGCATATTCTTTATAAATGGACATCCAATGGGAGTGTTATAAATATTATATTTATATGGATGTCCATCATATCCCTTTTATTTATCTTTAAGTTATTATCCTAGTTGAATTTATCTCTAATTCTCACTTGGGTGTTTGAGGCCTATATATAAATGATTGTAACAAGAATTCTAAACCATTATGGATAAGAGAAAAACTCCTTTCTTATTACTCTAATTTTCTTCATCTATTTTTTTAGTATTCTTTTATTATCACTATTTTACTTTCATCACAATTGCATTTTATTCTTTAAAGTGCAAGATATATTTTAAAAAAGTTAAATCTATCCTTAGCTTGTGATAATATACACTTCGCATAGAAAATTTAACATGGCTCACTATTTATTTCCATCAAACAAATATAATAGTAAGTTGATGTAACCCATTAAACTTCATAATTAGTTTCACTAACTTGTAGTTTGATTCCCACTATAATGTCTAATATATGCCCCGCTTTTTTCGATTTTAGTTGCACTCCACCAATTGACATCTTTGCTATATATATCTCTTGATAGAGGTTTTCCTAAAGGATCTTTTAAATTACTTGGAGACTTCATATAAGTGATTAGTGTTACGATACTAAATAAAATTTATCTTTTCTTTGTATTTGTACTTTCTCTTGTATATGCTACTTTTTTTTTTGTAATTTGGAAATAGCCGAACTCTCTAGTAGTCCCTCAATCATAATACTCCCTCAATCGTTTTTTATATGTACAAACCAATCCTTAATTCAAAGAAAGTCATTCTCACTCCAAAGTTTTCTTTGTTAGGCACCCCCTATTGTATATATTACTATGTTGTCTATACATTGTTACCTTACTATTACAATTCAAGGAAATAACTAGTATTAATTGTGGTCATAATTCTATCTAATAACAAATTTCTTAGCCTTGAGCTTCCCTTGTCTATGGTTGCAAGTGCTACAAACTTAGATACATGTGTGGACTCACCAATTACAATTTTTATTTTTTCCTAATAGACTTATATATTTCAAATTATTAGTAGAGTTTAAATTATCATATATATATAAATGTCAAATTAATAATATTTTATATGAGTCTATATAAATGATAATTTAGTTTAGGCTTCTAATTACACTTAAGCCTATGTGATATAATTGGTATAAGCCTTGTTTTACTAGGCTTCTTCTGTGATGGGTGATTTAATTCAGTAAGGTTTTTTGCTTGGTAAAATGAGGTGGGTCCCTGCTCTCTAACTTAGCTTAGTCATATTGTCTTTTCCATTTGGTAGTACTTGTTCTTCCTCTTTTAATGGCTACGTTTAGGAGATAGAGAACCTATTGAGGCGGTCAATAATTTTACAGAGGAAATTCATCACATTGGAACCATGGATTCACAAGAAAATCTAGATAAATAATTAATCTCCTATTTACTTAGTAATTTACACATTGTTAATGCTTGTAACATGATTATCTAATTAATTTATATTCATAAATTTTTCCTCCAACTGGTATCAGAGTTGGATTAATCATGTTATGTGGTTGGATTATGTGTAAATTTGTTCAGAAATTGTATGATTATTATGATATGAGGTTGTAACAATTTTTAGTTGTTAATTTTTCCTAAAATACCTAATGCTATGAGAAATTTAAGATTAATTTGGTGTTTTATAACAATATATTAATGAATTTTTTGTTAAAATAATTTCCAAATAAATTGTGCAAATCAATTTCTGGATTTGTGTCAATTTGCTAGGGGTTTTTAATTTGTGCAAACTTGATCCACTAAAATAGTTAACTTGAATGAAAATTTTGGATTAAAACACAAGTTTAGTTTTTCAACCTCAAAATTGACACATGATTTTCCAATTTTTCTTCGAATTGAAGCATGGGATAGTATTAGATTCAATTTAGTGTGAAAACCCATAAATTAATGTGGGAGAAAATGGCCTAATTGTGAACCAAGTCACAAAACTTGAAAACAGGTCAAGAAAACCCGAATTGCAGAAATTAGGTCGAAGAGATGACCGACTGGGTTGTACATGCATACTTACTTGTGTAGGTGACGTGTGTGGCCTATGTGCCTAGTTTTGATACTCTATTTGTGGCAAGGTTTTCATTGCTAACCTCCACTCTTCGAGATGAATTTTTTAGTGATTTTTCTAAATTTTTCTTAAAATAAAAATTATTTGTTTAATTTTTATCTAATTTATGTAAGTGTTAATTTATTATTTTTTTAGGCTTACATGTTAAACTATAATATACTTTTTTTTTCAATATTTTATGTTACTATTTGGTTATTATATGAACTTTATATGTTTATATGCATAAAGTTGTAATTATGTAGGAATCATGTTTACTCATATTATACCATAGAATTTTGTGTAATTATGTACTCACCTATATGGGCCTAGTTGTATAAAATTTTGATAAATAAAATTGTTCAATTGTATTAAGAAGAGTATTATATTAATAATATTTATACCTCATAAATGTAATACTATTAATATAATTTTGTTTGTGATAATATGGGTACTGGGGTTAAATGTTATGTTCTCAAAATTCTAAATACTCTATCAGTGTTGGGTTTTAAGAATATAATATTTAATTTTTGTATTGTATTATAAAATCTTAAATGTCTTACTAATGTTGGATTTTATAATATAATACTATTTTCAATTGCATAGTTTATATTTAATAAGGATGATTGAAGATGATTTAGTTTTTACATGAGTTATATGTGTATTTATGATTAATTTTATACATGATTTTTCTCAATATCTTTGCCTATGTAATTGACTACACGAAAACACTAAATGGATAAACTATGAGAATGGGGCTCAGTGACTTAAACTTCATCCAACGATCACCAATTTGAACCTAATGTTAAGAGAAGAAAAGTCAGTTATAAATATAGACTCTACAACTAAACAAAGGGCTTAACATGAGAAGTAAGCACACTCAAACAGAGTGTGTATGATGGTTATGAGTACACAATGGATAAGACCATTAGGTAAAGAGTTTCTAAATCTTAGAATGTCAAGGCCTTTTTCAAATTTGTTATTGAAAAATACATAAAGTTTGATAATGTGAAGAAAGGATATTCCTTTCACTGCTTGAAAAGACAACTTATGATAGTATTAATGGAGTACGTGAGCATATTATGAAGCTAGCCCACTATCATAACAAGTTGAAAAGCATGAAAGTGGATTTAGGAGATAGTTTCCTAATCTGGTGTGCACTAAAGTCCTTACCTACTTAGTTTGATATTTTGAAGACATCCTATAATATGTAGAAAGGTGAATGGACTATTAATAAGTTATCTCAATTATCAGTCAGGCTAATGAAGACATGAAGAAAGGAAATATTCAAGCAATTAATTATGTTTCCCACTGTTCCACTTCAGAATAAAGAATTAAAACACATCAGAAGGACAACAAATGAAAATCCACTTATAAGAAAAAGAAGATTGAAATGGGTGAGTAGTGCCACAAGCTTAAGAAATCTTAGTTCAAAGGAAATTGCAGATTCTGCAAGAAGTATATGCACAAGAAGTGAAACTTTTACAAGTATAAGAAATAGCTTGAAAAGAAAAAGAAAGCTATCTTTCTAGCTCTAGTGTGTTTTAAATCAAATTCAGTTGACATGTCATCAAACATTTGGTAGTTGAATACTAGTCCTATGATTCATGTGACAAATTCTTTGATAGCACTCAGAAATCTGTGGAAACCAAATGATAAAGAACTAATAGTCAAGCTTGGAAATGGCAGTGCATGTGGAGCAAATTGGAGCTATTTCTTTATTTTTATCTTTCAATTATATTTTAGAATTAAAAAAAAATCTATGTACCTTCCATGAAAAAAAATTTAATTTCTATTGTTACTTTAAATCATGATGGATATTTATGCAACTTTTGTAATGGAAAATTTAATTTGCTTTATGATTCCTCTATTGTTAATTCCTCTTTGTTGGTTCTAATTTATTATATAATGGATTGTATAAAATAAATTTGGACCCCCATTTCACCCACTTAATTAATACTATTATTGAAAAGAAAAGAGGTAGAACAAATAAAAGATCTTCAATGATGTGACCCAGCCACTTAAGGTAAATATCCAAAGAGTAGGATGTAGAGACTAATCAAAGAAGAAGTTTTTCATGATCTGAACTTCTTAGATTTTGATACATGCATAGATTACATCAAGGGAAAGCTCTCTCCTAAAGTTAGAAAGGGAAAAGAAAAGTAGAAAACAAAATGTTCTAAAGCTGATCCACACTGACATTAGTGGGCCTATTACATCTAATATGATATGTGCTTTCAAATACTTTAGCAATTTCATTAACTACTATTCCATATTCGAATAGGTAGAGCTACTCAGTGAGAAATCTGAATCACTGAATGACTCCAAAGACATTTAAGGTTGTAGTCAAGCTTAAATTAGGAAAGAAGATTAAATGTGTCAATTTTGATAGAGGTGGTGAGTATTATAGTAGATATGATAAAAATAGGAGAAACCCTCATCCTTTTGCTAAATATCTACAAAAGTGTGGAATTGAAACCAGTTACATCATGCCTAGGACATTAAAACACAATGGTATTGCAAAAAGAAGAAATTGAACACTCGTAGATGTGGTGAGATGTGTGTTAGCCCATTCTTCTTTGCCAGAATTTTTTTGGAATGATGCCTTAAAAACAAATGCATACACCTTGAATGAAGTTTCAAGTAAGTTAATACTTAAGACCCAATATGAACTGATGTATGGGGAAAAGCCTAGTTTGAGGCATTTTTATGTTTGGGGTTGTGAAACTAAAGTAAGGTCATATGTTCCATCTACAAGGAAGCTCGATTCAAAAACCATTAATAGTTTCTTTATTAGTTAATTTAATGGCTCTAAAGGCAGCAAGTTTTACTATTGTACTCATTTTATTAGACTTGTTGAATCTGATTGTGCTATTTATTTAGAGGATGAGTTAGATAGTGGGAGTGACATACTATGCATCATCACTTTTAGAGTTGAATATATTGTAACTCCACTAGCACCTCTAATGTTTGAGACATCTTCTATTATTCCACCAAATAATCCATTACAACTAATGACAAAAAATGTTGAATCAGATAAGATAGATGTCAAAACACTCTTGAATGGTGATATGTTAGAAGCTATATATATATATATATATATATATGAAAAAGCCTAGTGTGTCAATGAAAAAGTCTATATATGGTTTAAAACAGGCATTTAGATAGTGGTATCTCAAATTTGATGAAATTATGACTTCTCTTGGGTTTAAGGAAAATAATAGAGACTAGTTTATTTACATGCTGACAAGTGCAGGTAATTTTGTGATTCTAGTACTTTATGTTAATAATATTCTCCTTGCCAGTAATGATGTGAATCTGTAAATGAGACAAAGCATATGCTACCAAAACATTTTGAAATGAAGGATCTTGGAGATTTTTTTTTTTTTTTTGTATTGGGCATATAAATTCATCATGATAGATCCTTAAGTATGCTTAGCTTGTATCAGAGATCATACATTAAAAAGGTACTGAAAGGGTTTCATATGTCCACGTGCTCTCATGTTTCTACACCCATTCAAAAAGGTGAGATATTTTCAAAAGTTTGATGTTCTCATAATGATGATGAAAGACTAAAAAATGAAAAATGTTCCATATGCATAATTCAAAAAAATGAAAATAAATTTTGATTCAATATAATTGTACTATGAAAAATAATTAATTCTCTCATGCAAATTTTATTATTAAATTATTTTTTATTTTAATTTTAAAAATAAGTATAATTATTTTATAATAAAACAATATAACATATGTCATGTCAATTAACAATATCCTATGTTTATTAACTTATTAATAACCTATTAATTCAAAATTAACAATTTAATATTATTTTAATATTACAAACACTTAAACCAACATTAATTATTTATTTTATGTTATTAAACTAACAACAATGTTATCAAATTCAGATCAACTTGACTGATTTAATTGATTAAATCGGCATCCGGTAACAAAAGATTAATCTTCGAATCCCTAAATCTAAACCTAAAAGCATAAATTGGTCTAATAAAATTCAATAAATACCCAGATAAATTGATTATCCATTATATCCAACTTACTCTTCTTTTTTTTTTTTTTTTTACAAATCCAACAAATTTAACTTAATTCGCAAAACTTGAATTTCTAATGTGCTAGCAACTAACTCCTAAAAAAAATAAACAAAAGTAAAATATTTATATAGTTGTGACTGAGACTAGTAAAAGATGTAAAATCAATTTTTATTAACTATAATTTATAATCCAAAATTTATATTGGATTTAATAATTATAATTTTGATAATGTCAATATTTATTTATTTTTACTTAAATTTTCCTTGCACTAGGTGAAAATAACCATAGAATTGATTTATTTTTCATAATATATATTTTTTAATGTTATATATAATTAATATTTATAAAAATATATCAACTGATCTAATTGAACTAATCTAACTTTGAGTTATTCATCCGATCAGATTTTAAAATAATGATTACATATTAATATTTAGCAATATTAATCTCTTTTCTAATTGAATTTTTTGAATCCATTTTTAGTCAAAATGGACCACTTTTAACTCTTTTTACTTCTCACTCACAATAAATCACTAATCAAATTAATATAATATCAAATCAACTCGTTAGATACAATTTGTTTTTTTTCTCATTTAAACGAGAGATTCTTAATTATATTAAATATATTTAATTGTATGTATTGACTTAATTAAAAAAAATTATTTATTTATTATGGATTAATATTCTTTTTCTTTTGTTTAATGATATATTCATTTCTAATTGATTTAATAGGTAGAATTTAAATATGCTTAATAGGACTAAGAATCCACGGGAGAAGATAAAGAAGAGGTTGAGGACTTTTGAATAGAAAAAAGAGAAGCACGAAATTTGGTAGAAATTCACGAGTTAGTTGCTAAAGCACAAGACAAACGGTCAAATAAAAAACCCTTCACCGATATCAACCTTCTCAACCGTCACTTTACGCGCGTATCATGTTTCTGCGTCGCACGTGTCGGGCACTCCAATGGGCATAAAGCGTGAGCCTGAACGTGCGCGAGAGGTAAAGAGAAGACAAAACGAGATCCCCAATAAACATCACTCTATTTTCTTATACGCGACAGTCAAACCAACTCTTCACTCACGCAAATTCTATGTCCGTTTCCCTTTTTACCGTGGCAGTTGTGAATTTCATGTCCCAGGCTCCCAGGTGTTTTTTACCACCTGTTTAAAAGTTAAAAAAAAATCACAAACAACATCAAAGTTTAAATATTTTATTATTAAATTATTTTTATAATTAAAATTTATATTTCTTATTTAATTTATTTATTTTAAAATTTAAAAACAATGATGATTCAATATAATATAAACATTCAACTTTTTTTTTTTTTAGAGCTTGAGCTCCATTAGACTATTTTTTACAAAAATTACTTGGACATATTTTTAAAGATTTTATAAGTTTTTATAAAAAATTTATAAGAAAAAAAAATTAATTTTTATAATTTTTTTCTTCATATATAGTTATAAACATGCATAAATTTTATGTTTAATTTCAATTTTTTTCATTCAAAATTATATCATTTTTTCATTTCTACATATACATTAAAAATTACAATAAAAATTCCCAAAATATTAAAAAAATTAAAAACTCCGAAAACACATACCAGTCCATATTTTTTAAAACGTGAATAGATATTCATCTCTTGAAAAATCTATTTATTTTAATAATTATAATTTTTATTTGATTCATTTATTATAAAATTTAAAAATAAATGATGCCATTGTAGAAACATTCAACCAAATAAATTTTTTTAAAAATGCCTATATTTCTCTTTTTTTCCTTTTGTTTTTAGGTTGTACAAAGGTAAAGGGAGATTTTCACTTTTTTTCTTATAACTTTTGCAGTACTCCAAAAGTTTTATAAAAATAAAAATAAATTACTCAGTAACTTTTTTTAATTTTTTTAATGTTTGAGCATTGCCTGTCCCTCACGGCCTTCGAGATGCCACGAGCTTTTCTACCGTCACCAGCAATCAGTATTAGTTAATAGTTACCTCTCTCTCTTCTCGTTTCACATTCTCACCTGTGTCTTATGAAAACTCAAAAGTATTATTAGGCAAAGGCTTAAATGCACTTAAAATCCAATTTTTTTGTTAAGGTCTTAGCTTTTTTTTTTTTTTTTGGTTGAGATGTTTTAGTTTTTAATTAGTATTATTTATTTTTTATTTACTTTTTACCACCTAAGAAATAGTTTTATTACTTACCTTATTTCAACATTTGAGAATGCATATCTCTCTTTATCTATTTATATATAATTAGATTAAATAAATTTTATTAAGATAAAACATTATACTAAGAAAATGTATAGTTTAATTTTGAATAGACACTCAATTTCATCATTGTTATATGTAATTTTTTTAATTTCATTTATGTAAAATATTTTTTCTCAATTTTATTCTTAAATAATATTAATTTATCTAATTTTATTTTTAATTTAATTTATTATTCAAATTCTTAACAAAAATTGACCAATTACTTGAGTTGCTTTTCAGTTAAGTGACTGTTGCGTTGTGGAAGAAAAAAAAACCTATTATAATATGGATTATTTTTCCTCTTTTATTATTAATAAAAAAGTTATTATTAAATTTAGTTAAAAAATAAATACAATTAATTAATTAGTCAAATCATATAAACTTTAAACATATTACTTAAAAATAAAATTAAAAAATATTTCAAAAACTTAGATTAAAAATATTACATATAACAAAAAACCAAAATAGACGTTTATTCACTAATTTTATATGCCAAAGACATAAAAGAAAGCCAGTAATGCCATGAAAAGATGAGAAATTTTAAGAAAGAAAAGTTTCATCCTCTTTTGTCTCCTTTCAAGGAACCGTAACTTTGCAATCCCTCTAAGCACCGCCTCAAAAAATTCAAACCTGAACTCAGTTCACACATCCCATCATATAAATACAAAATAAGTAAAAAACAAATTACTCATCTTTTACCAATAATTTTATATTTATGTTCTTTGTTTTTAAAAATACAAACCTTAACACAAAAATAAATACATATGTATATAAATAATGATATAATATAATTATAATAAATTAAAAATAAATTTAATTTCTGAAAATAATAAGGCAATTTCGCTGAATTCATTAATAACTTATTTAAATTTATAAATAATTACATAAATTTTAATAAATATTTAGATAATATTATTATATTAATTTATTACTTTTTTTTATAAATTGTTTAGAACTTATTTTTATAAGAATTAAGCTTTTTTTCAAAAGTTATTAACTATTTAAAGTATATATTTATATAAATAATAATTAAATAAAATAATAAATAGAGTATATAAATATATTTTTATATAAAAATTTTATAATAATAAATATTTATTATTATTCTTTTAAATAATTTTAATAATAATAAATACTTTAATAAATATATGTCTAAATAAATATATAATAATTATAAGTATTTATTAAAATATGTATCCTAATATAAATTAACTTATTTAGACAATAGTTATAATATCAGAGTTTATAAAAAAAAATCTGATAACATAAATTTTTTGTTTAAGCTATTTATCCAATATAAAACAAGTATCAAATACAACCTATTCACGTCATTGCAACTTGCATTCCTGCCTTTAGTAATTAGATTTTGATTAATTATTTTGATAAATATTTTTTATTTTCAACGATTTCCCCTCGTCATCCAGTGGTTTATTTTATTTTCATTTGTTGCATCCAATATAACAAAATTACCTGTTGCACTATAAAAATTTCAAATAATATTTAAAAAATAAATTGAAAATTTTAAGAAAAAAGATAAAACTGAAAATTGCAGAGCACAGTTTAAAAGCACTGACATTTGTGGAATCGAAGGGATGGATCTCCCATCGATTCTCAGGTGCTTTTCACTCTGTTCAACATATAATAATATTATTTTTCTAAAAACTGAGATGTAATAAAATTTTGGATTTGGGAATATATACCTTTTTTCTAATATTTTTATTAGATGATAAAATTGTTGCTTCTTAATTCTTACAGAGTCCCCCCCTTGCAACCAAAAAAAAGAAGGGAAAACAAAAATAAAAAAAAAAGGGAAATTATCTGACCTCTCATTATATATTTTTAATTACGGATTAAATTAAATAAAAAAAGACAAAAAGATCAAAATTTTCTTTTATGATTTTTCTTTGAGAAGAGAGGCTAATCCGGTGACCACTTTCGTTCCTTTCTCTACACTCTTGGGTTTAATCGACGGTGGTTGCCACGACGGCGCCGCTACTATCAGCTTTGTGTTCTCTGCACCGGAATCAGCCTCCGACGGCGGCAATGTTTCTTCCTCGCCGAAAATCAGTTCCAACTCACCACAATCACTCTCCATCGCTGCTGTAGAGTCGTCGACATCGTTTTCCTTGGAGGCCTCGGACTCTGAAGCGTCATCGTTTGGGGAGGAGGTCGATGGGGGTTGCTTTGTCCTAGTGTAGGGAGAGAGCCACTTGGATCGCATATACTCAGCCTTTCTCCACGGCGGAAAGTGCATCCCTTTCTTCTTCAAGCTCTGCTTGGCCGCCTCCGATACAATCGAAACGATTTGACAGATGCGATCCGATTTTCCGACGAAAATGTATGGCAGGGATTGAAGGATCGCTTTGTATGTTCCTGTTGATCGAGCAACCTCGAACTCGGATCGGAAATCGATATCGATTAACAATCTCTCCCCTTGCACAATCACATCTATGTATTCATATTCACCTGAAGAAAAAGCAAAGGTTTTTAAATTTTCTTCTTTATATTTATTTGAAATATTTTGTTAAGAATATGGTAAAGGAAGAGTACCAGCTGGGAAAGATGTGGTTTTGTCCCATTTGGATTTACAGATGGAAGAATCGTAGCCAAGAGATGAAAGGCCATCAGTGACGATCTTTATCAAATCATCTTTTCGTTTGCAGATTTTGTTGTTTTTCTCAACGATCTTCGCTGTATCAGCCAAGAGGTTTCTCTCAGCCACACTCGCACAATAAACCAAACTCTGCAAAATATGGAGAAACTGATTTTAGCTTCCAATATGTGGATAGTGAGAAAGTGTAAGAAAATCTGAAGATGAGAAAATGAAAATGAAGATTCCGTAATATAGCTTCAGGTTTTTCAGTAACTGGTTAGTGGCATTTACCTTGAGAGCATCGCTGGCATCACTGAATGATCCAGAAGAAATTGATTCACCTAAACCACCAAACACATCAAATTCGTCGTCGGAACTGTCATTACTGTTGCCGTTGAAGCAATTGCAGCTGTTGCGACCACATTTAGCCGCTGCCGGCGGTTGTTTTTCGTTGGTCTCCTCGATAAAGTTCTGCACCATTTTTGCCAAGCAAACAGAGCTTGGCTCAAATTCTGTTGTTCCTCCATCTTTGTTGTTGGACTGAGCTTCACCGGCGATGGGTTTCTCCGATGAGGAATTCCTTAACACGCTCGGCAACTGCCGATCAAACACGAACAGCCTCTTAAGCCGGGACTTCAACACCGGTTTCGCAGAATCGTTCCGAACCACCACTTCCTTCAGTTGCTGGGAATCGATATCAATTGGTTGGATCTTCATTGGAGGCATAGCTAAAAAATACTGCACAGTAATTTTTCTGAGTCTCTGCCTCTGTGTCAGCTCAACTCCATTTCTAGAGCTCAATTAACTTGGTTTCGCTCAAAAAGTCAGTGAATTACAGTGATAACTCAGGCCCAGGTTCTCAAAATGTACCTTGAAATTCCAAAACTCTGTTCTCTCTCTCTCTCTCTCTCAAAACACGTGAACACAACAGTAACAACAAGAATCAGCTAGAAAACCCAGTTAACACGCATTATCATTTGTTACTCCGGTTAGCTAAAAAACTCAAAATTGCAAAACTCAAAAACGGAAAGCAATCATTCTTTACAGAAGGACCCGTAATCTGTCTGACCAACGAAAATTCTACCAAAATTTATGTACGAGAACGAAAATTTTCGATGCTTTTCTCTAAGACACAGAAGAAGCATGGAATACCTTCTAAGCTAAGCGACTGGAGAAGAAGATGGTTTTGAGAGCAAGGTTTTCATGAAAAACATGGCGACGGTGACCGGGGAAACGAGCATTGTTCATTGATAGGTGAAAAAGAATCGCCGGAATATCCATTCTCCGGCGAGTTTCAGGTAACAAGTGGTGTTCAGCGGAGATGAAATTTGATAGAGAGAGAGCTTTGTGGTGCGGGTGTTTCGTACGGAGAGCTTATGGATTAGGTGACTGGGGGTTGGGGCTTTTATAGGAGAAAACTCAAGGGAAGCGTGAATTGCTGACATGGGCTAAAAATTCCAGGTAGGATACTATGTGGCAGATATTAATTGGATAATGTCCTTTGCTAACATTACCGCAGTTGTATGGAAGCTACTAAGTAGGCTTTCAGATTTGTGACGAGTGTGGGGATGTTGATCGTGTGCTCTACGCTGGGGTTTGTTGGGCACGAAATTACAATAGAGTCCTTACCACGACCCTTTATTCCTGTGATATCGAAAACCGTCCCATACTGGGTACTGCTTGTGGGTTTGGTACTACTGCGCAGTGCTGGTGGCTTTGGTACCATCATGTACTAACCTTTTTGAAATTCTATATTAAAATTAGAGAAAAAAAATATGAATAAAATTTTGAGAAAAAATAATTTTGGATTAGAAATGTGATTTGATTTTATTTTATTTTATAACAGGAGTAGTGTAGCCACTACACTTAACATAGAAATAAGGAATGTGGATTGAACTTGGAGCGCTAAAAAAGACAAATCCCTTCATCAAATGGTTGGAAGAATTATTATTTTTAAGAGAATCAATTTTATTTATTAAGATATAATATATAAAAGATAAAGTATAGCAAATCAACTAACAACATAAAAGAAATTATTTATTATTATCTTTGTTTCTAACAAAAAAAATGACACCATAAATATTCTCTTTGTTTCAAGAAAAAAAACTAAAAATAAAAAATAATCACAATTTTCTCATTTCAAGTAATGTTAAATCTTAATTATTTTTCAATTTTCACACTTTTATATTTTTCCTTTCATCCTTCTATAAAAAATAAAATCATCACTGCAAACCCAGAAAAAAAAAAAACTTCTTCATTAGCTCCTTTGTGCATCCAATGAACTCCAAAATTTTTTGATTGCTTGGATTTTAGATTTCATATTTCCCATGCGTATAATAATAAACAAGACTAAATAAATATAAAATTGGATTATTTAAAATTATAAACTTTTTTTGGCTGCGGAAGTTAATTAAGAATTTGGTTAAATAAATTTTTATCCTCTATCTTTTGCCCAAGTTTCAATCGTATCCCTTAATAATCATTTTAAGTAATTTTATTTCCTAACATTTATAAAATATACAATATCACTCATATTACTAATTCGTAAAGCTTATTGGAGGAAATTCCTACTTAACATTCAATCTCACATCCTCACTGGCAAAAAATGAATTGAATGTCCTTAAGTTTTGAGATAATTCATTTTTTTTTTCACATTTTATTATTGTTACATGTATTTTTCAAATATTCTTCTTCCTCAAGACCCTAAGCCTAATGAAAATAAAAAAAGTTGAGAAAAATATAAAATTAAAGAATGTCTAATTTATTTTATATAAGATAAAATGTTAAATTGTAAGTCAAATAGACATTTCTATTCATAAATTGGATAGAGTTAATTTCATAAGTGGCATTGTATATTTGATATAATAATAAAATTTATATAAAAATTAGGAGAAAAAAGGCATTTCCACCTGGAAATTTTATTAGCTAACGTGGTGGTGATTATGGGCAGCTCCATTAAAGTTTGGTTAGAGTGGCTTGCAATTACCGTTAAAGAATTGAAAAGCCATATTTTTAAATATTTACAATATAATTTATTTAAAAATTTTAATTTTCAACATGACAATGGATCTTATAAAGTTAAACAATCAGATGAAGAGTCTTTTTTTTTTTAAGAAAAAAACTATTTATTCCATTAAAGGACATTAAGTGTATATAATATGTTTTAAATACCAAATGGAAATAATTATTGCCAACATAAATTATAAATTAACTTTCAAAACGGTCAATAAAACAACGAATGGGTTTATAATTTACTCCAAACAATGGATTTGTTATGAACTGAACAATACTATGATGTAACAGACTGTGATCTATGCATTGCATGATCCCAAGGGTTCTTCATTGTGTTAATTATGTATTAAATAACATTAAAAACCATTAGATTCACTTAATACATGATAGTAAATATATAGAGAGATTTTTACTATAAATCATTGTTTTTAAAAACGGATCAGCCATCAAACCAGACAGAGCACTAATTCATTAGTTCAACCATTGATTTGTTGATTAAATCAATTTTAAATTAAAAAATATAAATTATATACATATATATATAACTTGAGTCATGATAGAAATAAAAAAAATAATACAACATAAAGTTAATAACATAAATAAAAATAATAAAGATACAAGTGATTTAACAATTATTTATGTTACAAATAATTAAAAAAATACAAATTCAATTGTTATAAAATTGTAAAAGTGTCACATTCGAAGTGTTGTAAAAAAATTTTAAAAATAAAATTTGGAACAAATCAATCCAATCAATGTCTGCTTCATTGATTTTAACTTATTCGCACTTATTCATATGTATTTTCAGTCCAAGTAATAAGATCGACTTACGGTTCCAATCTAATTTTTAAAATTATGTGGGAAAAACTTAGGTCCTGTCTGGAAATTATTTTTTTATTTTTAAAAATAATTTTTTTATTTTATAAAAATAAAAAAATCTGTTTAACAATCTATTTTTAAAAATTATTTTTTAAAAGTGTAATTAAAAAATAATTTTTAGAAAATAAAAAAATAATATTTTCATTTATTTTTGTATATAGTTATTTTAAAAATTTTTTAAAAAATAAGAAGAATAATTATTTTCATTAATGATAAAATTATAAATAATATTAAATATATTTTTTTATCTTTAAAAATAAAAAAAACACTTATTTTCAAAATATACATTCAAATAAATTTTTTATTTTTTAGTTATAGAAAAATAATTTTTAGAAACTATTTTTAAAAAATTATTTTTAAAAATAATAAAATAAAAATACCTTAAAACACTTTTAAACAGACCCTTATATACTCAATTCATAACACACATCCTTATGAGATTTAGTGAGAAAAGGTGGATCACATAAATCTCATATAAATCCCATAAAATTTTTATATGGACTATAAATATAATAAATATCTCTTTCTTATATCAAGCATTATTTAAATAAGATTGAATTTACAATAAAGGTTATATCTCTGGTTTTTGTTTTATTAAAGAGAACCGTATCGTGTTTTTTTTTTTTTTATGATAATTAAATGGCATTAGATAATTTACTTTACTAAGAAAATTAAGTAAAATAAAAATAGAAGGGCTAAAAATGATGTAAATCGTCTATCAAAACATGAGGCTCTTGTGCTCTCTCTTTTAATTTTAATTTTCCTAAGCATACTTCGTTCTAAATATATTAAGTTCACCAACCGCTAAATTAAAAAAAAAATGCGATATTATATGAAATCATTATAAACTGGCACATAATATAATCAATCATTAGTATTTAATTACAATTACATATTTTATTAAGTACTCCTTAGATTAAAAATAAATTATATAATTATACATCTTAATTCATAATTAATTTTATATAATATATTATATATGCAGCAATAATACCAGAGACATGGAAAAGTTTATACTTAATGCTTAGTTTTTAAATGGTTTATCACCCCTGTCATAAAAAAAATTTAAAAAAAAATCCTAAGATGATCTTTTAGTTTTTTTATTTTCTCTTCGGATCGCAGACAAACTATTACAGTTGTTTCAATCTTTTCATGATAGGATAAAAGTTTATTTGTTAAAGCTTATTTCCTATCTATCAGTTCATTGAAGTAGGGTTTACGTAAATTCTTTTGATTGAATTAATTTCTTCGGTTCTAATATTAATTAATTTAAATTTTGAAATCAATTTTAATTATTTAAATTAATTTAGAGTATTTTTAAATAATTAATATCGATTTGAATTTGTTAAAATTATATCACTAAAAGATAATAATTATGATTATAAAAATATAATTATAAATTCAAATTTTAATATAAACTTTCATATAATTGTTATAATTTTTATACACTACAAAGTTTCACATCCATGAAAAATACATTTAGAAAACACAATAAACTCATATGCTATTGTTATCTCTTTATTACTTTTTTTTTTTTGGTTACACTACGACATATTTGTTAAGTGAGAATAAGAAATCAAGGGCAATAGTAGATAAAAATTTTATTTTAATTATGGGGATAGAATTTCTAATAAATTGAGTTAGATGTGATTATTTTTTTTTAAAATTATTTTTAATCATAAACTATTTTTTAAAAAACAAATTCATCCATTTTAAGTCATATCTAAAATTTAATCACTTTTAATCATGTGATTTTAATTTAATTCAATTGATTTTGATTTTTTGTTGTTTGATTTTCTTTGTTCAACCCTATGTTGAACAAACAAAATTTCAGGAAACATCCGTGTGGGTTTGAAAACAGTTATTTAGTACATTTCATTTTTCTTCTTTCTTTTTCTGTTTTTAGTGTAGTTTCAATAGGGAAATCTGTATACAGAGAGTATGTCATCCTTCCCTTAAAAAAGGTACTGCATGATACATACTTTTTAACTTTGCAAATTTATTTTTACAATTCGGTAACTTTTTCATAAAAATTTGTAATTGTGATGTAAGAATAAAAAATAAAAAATTGATACACTTTTAATTGATCAAATTACAAATTCTATGTTTTATTACACGAGATTTACTTACAAGTTTATGAATTTTAGCAAAAAAATCACTGGATTTTATATGCATAATTACAACTTCTACCCCAAGTAACAAATGATTTGTGGAATTTCTCTTACATTCTTATAAATATTTTAAAAAAATGTTAAATTTTTATGTTTGATTCAAAATTTAAAAAATTTTATCTAAAAATATTCACATTTCAAGAATATTTAGTTCAATATTCTTTAATAATATTCTCATGAATAAAATAGTTATTTTATATTCTCATGGCATATGGATGTTTTAATTATATAAAAAAAAGATTATTTTATTTATCCTTTTATTAATGTCTTTCCATCTTAATCCACCATCACTTACTAATCACTATCTATTATTACTCACCATCTTTAATCAGTATCCACTGCCATTAACCACTAAAGATCATTGTCTATCATCATCCAATATTATTGACTACTATTAGAAGTGTAAATTAATCGAGCTATTTATGAACTACATGAATACAACTCACATAAGGACTTAGCTTAGTTTGATTTTATTAATAAATAAAAAAGTTAAATTATAAATTAAACTCGGTTAATAAATGATTCGAATTTAAGAATTTTAAGATTGGCTTATTTAGTTTAGAAACACCTCCTTTTAAAAATTAATAAAAATTTATTATATATATCATTTATATATATAATATATTGATATAAAAATATATGAAATCATATAATTATTTTTAAATATCATGTTATAATTATCATTATTATTTTGATTTTTATTAGGTGATATCTTTTAAATATTTATTCTCTAATTTCTTTTGAGTAGAATTACTTGTTAAATAAATTTATAGATTGCATAAATTTAGTAATATGAAAAATCTAAAAAAAAAAATAACTTACTTTTTAATGAAATTTTGAAATATAAAAAATTGAATATATGTATCTTTTTTATAATTATGAATAATGATTATTTATATTTGATTCAATTTATTTATTTATTTGTTAAAAAAGAATAAGTGAAATAAATGAATTAAATGAGATAAATTCGAAATCAATTTCAGGCTTGTTTGTGAAACAAGTGGAACTTGAAAATGTTAATGTTTGGCTTAACTTGTTTACACCGTGATCATTGTTAACTATTGTCCTTTATCATTATTATTATTGAACATGAATCACCATTCATCGTTATTTACTGAGCACCACTATCTCTTACTGTTGATCACCATCTACTATCATTAATCAATTAACTTTTTAATATTGGATATTTTTAATAATATTTTTAAAATTAAAAATGAATAAAAACATAATATTATAATACTCTTAGAAATTTTTTAATTGAATCAAATATATTAATGTAACATTTTAAATAATCACATTCATAAAAATATTAAAAAAAATTTTAAAAATATATAATTCCACTAAACAAGACACTTTAAGTTTATAAAAAAAAAAACCTTACAAAACCTCGGAACAGGAGAAGAAGCATTGCCCAAAAAAAAAAAACAGCCAAAATAAAAAACACAGCACCTTTTTTTTTTTCTTTTAACTGCTCTCTTTTTATAAGTTTAAAACCTACATGTCCCTTGTGCTTTGGGAGTTCATGTGAGGTTAGGACGTGCATAATTAGCCTGACTTGTGAAGGTTAGGCATTGCATCCTTATAATAACAATCAAAACTAAATTATAAACACATTCTTTTATTTTTAAAAAATACTTATTAATTTTATTTTTCTTTTATTTTAAACTCACACTCATTTTTTTTACTAAAAAACTATTATTATTTTGTGAATGCAAATATCCAAAAACGATGGGCACTTATTTATTTTCAATATGGCAATGGATCTTACAAAGTTAATCAATCAGACGAAGAGGTTTTTTTTTTTTTTTAAAAAAAAGAAAAAACTATTTATTCCATTAAAGGACTTTAAGTGTATATATATAATATGTTTTAAATACCACATGGAAATAATCAGAGCCAACATAAATTATAAATTAACTTTCAAACCGGTTCGATCAAAAAACGAATGAGTTCTTCATTGTGTTAATTATATTAAATTTCATAAACAACTATTAGATTCAATTAATCCATGCACGTGGGCGTACGTGTGTGTGTGTGTGTGTGTGTGTGTGTGTGTGTGTATTAAGGTTTTTATGAAAAATATATGTATATTCCAAACTGCAACATATTTCTTTGTTTCTATTTAATAGAAAAAAGTCGATTATGATTTTTAAAGCATTGAACGCATGAATACAATAAGTTTGATAATTCATTTTTTTTATTGTGAAAATAAATACTTATTATAACTGAAGAATATAATTTTTTTTATTTTTATATAAGAATATATATATATATATATAGTTATATTATCTTTTCAAAAGATAACCTTTTTTAGAGAGACTACTTACTATCAAGCATTATTTAAATAAGATTGAATTTATAATAAGGGTAATATTCCTTATTTTTGTTTTTTTAAAGAGAACCATATCATGTTTTTTATGATAATTAATTTGCATTAAATAGTTTACTTTACTAAGACAATTGAGCAAAATAAAAAATAGAGGGGATTAAAAATTTTAATGCTCTTGAAATTTCGCATCTCAAACCGAAAGAATCATGTAAATGGTTCATCACAAGATGAGGCTCTTGTGCTCTCTCTTTTAGTTTTAATTTTAATTTTATTTTTCCTAAGCATAATTCTTTCTAAATATATATGTTAACGAATCATAAATAAATAAATAAATAAAAACGGTAGCAACAATCTAAATGCTTCGTAGTTGCAAAATGAGGATGTCCTTGTTAGATTAACCCACAAATGTTAATTTATAATTAATTTTATATAATATATTATATGTGTGTAAAAATAATACAATAGACATGGAGAAGTTTATACGAAAAGCTTAGTTTAAGATAATCTTTTGAGATAAATTAACACATAATATAATTAGCTTTTGTTTTATGTTAAAATACGCCAAATACCTCTATATTTTGAGTAATATGCATATAGCCTCTTTACTTTTAACAATATGCATCATACCTCTTTATATTTTAATTTAAGTACACTTTATTCACATCCATATATTTTTCATAATTTAAATTTTGATTTCCATTTCCAAAAATTAGTTTAATTCTTTTTTTTTTTAAGAAAATAATAGTTTATAGTAATCAAGTAATAGTAATATTTCATTAACTATATGGATAAAAAACAGATAAAAGTGGATAAAATACACATAACTTAAAGTGTATGTGTTAGATACATCTTTTAAAAGTTAAGGAATTAGATGCACACAATCAAAATATAAAAAAGTTTGGTAAATTTTAACTTTTTTTTCATGATTATAAAAATTTATTTTTTAAAACTTATTTCCTATTTATCCATATATTGAACAAACAAAATTTCAGCAAACATCGGCGTGGGTTTGAAAACAGTTTTTTGGTACATTTTATTTTTCTTCTTTCTTTTTCTGTTTTTACTGTAATTTCAATAAGGAAATATGTATAGAGAGAGAGAGAGAGAGAGAGCGTTATCCTTTCCTAATTCCCACAAAAAAAAAAAAAAATACTGCATGATACATACTCTTTAACTTTTGCAATTTTTCTTATAATTTTTGTTATTTTTCATAAAAATGTGTAAGAGCGGTATAAACATAAAAAAAATTGATACAATTTTGATTGACGAAATTACATTTGTCTTTTTATTACATGTAGTTTACATATAAATTTATAAATTTTAGTAAAAAATCACAAAATTTTATATGCATAACTACAACTTTTACTTTAGGTGGCATGTAATCTGTGAAATCTTTTTTATATTTTTTAAAATATTTTAAGAGAATGTTAAATTTTTATGTTTAATTTAAATTTTTTAAAAAAAATTATTTAGGAATGTTTTTATTCCCATATTCTTTTAAAATATTGTCAAGGGGAGACATATATTTTACATTTTTTTGACATGAGAGTGTTTTAGTTATGTAAAAAAATTATTTTATTCATCTTTTATTAATATATTTCCATCTCAACCTATCACTTATTCCCTGTTATTGGTCACTGTCTACTGTTGTCTATCACTATTGATCAATATATATCATTATCTATTATCGTTAGTCATTATTTATTATCACCCATAGCATTGACCATAGCTCATATACTATTGACTATCCTCTATCACCATTCATTGCTATCATTTTTTTAGTATTGATTACTCAATTTTCAATTAAGATATTTTTATTATAATTTAATAATATTTTTAAAATATATAAAATAATAAAAATATAATATTAAATACTTTCAACAATCTTTTTAATTAAATTATACATAATAATATAACATTTAAAATCACATTTTCAAACCTATTAAAATTCCAAAAAGTGTATGATTTCTCAAAACAAATCACCTCTCATCTATAAACAAAATCTCGGAACAGGGAAGAAGCATTGTAAAAGAAAAAATTTACTATGCATCATCTTTTCATTGATGTAAAGTTATATTACTATATAAATGATTCGGATTTTTTTTTATGAAATTTGATAAATAATTGTACTTATTTATAATTTTTTAAGATAAATCTAAACTATTTATTCTGTGATATAATTTTACACTAATAAAAAATGATTTATAATAGTGTATCCCCAAAAAGACAGCACTTTTTTTTTCACTGGTCTCTGCATAAGTATTAAACCTACATGTTTCTCGTGTGTCGGAAGGTCACGTGAGCTGAGGACATATGTGATTAGCATGACTTGTGAAGGTAAGGGCACTGCATTCTTGTAATGACGACAAGAATAAATTATATATATTTTTAAATTTACTTTAATTATATTTATATTTTTATTAAAAAATATATTAATTTTATTTTCTTTTATTTAAAATTCATACTCATTCTCTTGCTTTAAAATAATAATAACCATAATAATAAAAATGAACTTATATTTTTAAAATTAAAAGTTATGAATATAATCAAATTAAAACTCAGCAACATGTGAGTGTAATTTACTTTTCCCAGTTAAATGTTATTTTTTGTTTTTGTGCAGTCAGGGGATAAAAGATTATTATAGCTGTTGATGCACACAATTGTGACAGCCACGGTTACTTTCTATGTTGTCCTTCCTTGGTAAAAAAGCTTGTCTACTTTTGTACTCACTTTTAATTTTACTCGATTTTACAAATGGTTTGCTTCAACGAAAAATGATATGGTGTGAAAAGTATTTTTTTAAATATATTTTTTAAAAATTTAATTGATTTTTTTGTTTGAATAATGTAAAAGAAAATGTTTTCTTTTTGTTTGATATATAAAAATAAATTATTTTTTTATTAAAAAAATCATTATATATATAAATTTTTTCTTCAAAGTCAAGTCATACAATAATCATTTTTTTTAGTAGAATGTTTTTAAGACACGAGTATAAATATTTCCTAGTAAAAATCACAAATTAAGTGTATTTTTAACTAAAAATAATATTTAAAGATGAATATTCAGATCATTCTTTTTTATCTTCATTATTTCTTTATAAAGTTAATTTATATTTAACTGACTTTGATCAAAATTGTAAACCACACTTGCCAATTTTCTTAAAAGCTTAAATGCTTTTTCAACATAATTTTTAATAAAATTATTGAATATCAACATTTATAGGAATGGAAGAGGAGAAAGAAGAAGGAAGATAAGAGGGATTGAGAGGGGGAATGAGGGAGAAAGAGAAAGATAGAGAATGAATAGAGAGGCACAAAGAAGAGAGAAAGAAGAGAAAGAAAAATAAAAGAGAAGGGGAGGAGAAAAGGGAGATAAAAATAGACAAGTGAAAAAAGGGGAGAGCGGTATAGAGAGAAAGAGAGGGATAGAGAAAAGGAAAGGAAGTAGAGAGGGATTGAGAGAAAAAGAAATAAGTGATAATATTTGGGAATATGATCATGGGATGTAACCCACAAGAATTAGACATAAATAAAATATAGTAAAAAATGATAAATGGTTATGAGACTGTATATATCAAGAGAAAATGGATTAGGCTTTGAATAGATATAGAAAGTAAGAATTGATGAAATCATGCTTAGCCCAGAATATGCATGTGAATTGTAGATACAAACTAGATATAAGAATTATTTTTCTACTTGAATATGTAAATGTCTGACTAAATGCATGTATGAAATGTGTTATGGCATAAAAAGGTAATAATTATACAAGTTGTAGATTAATCTAGTAATCCCAATTTTACATATGTACCTGAACATAAATGTTAAAATTCAACAATTTTCAAAGAATTTTTTTGTAAAAAAGAATTAGTTCTATGTTTCAAAATTATATTACCTGATGAAATGCCTTTTTGAAATGCTTTAAAGAATTTATTCATATTCTTAATTTTTCTAAAGATAATGAAATGAACGTTTTGGACACTATTTATTTATTTTGCTATTACATTGGCTTATTTAATTAAACATTATTTTATATTATAAATTCGTTTCATTCATAAACAAATAAATGATTCATTTAAAAAAAAATACATTTCATAAATAGGTTCATTATATAGATGTGATATTGTTATATGTTGAAAAATGCGACCCCGCGAGAACGAATCCGCGGAGACAGCAAGGTAAAACCCTCGGGAGGAAGTCTCATGGTACCGTATCGTGGGCAACAACAGAAGCCACGAACGCTCATCCTTCGACGACTCGACAGGCGATAAGTTCAAGGATCAATCCCGCGACTGCTGAACCCGCCCCGTCTCTCAGCGACACCCGTGACTACTCCAAACTTATGAAGTCCTCGCTTGGGACAACATGACGTCTTGCCTGACGCTGTAGCAGCTAAAGATCTATATGTCTGCCTAGGCCTGCCCCTGCAAGTCTACCGGCTGAAAGGAGTCTTTTCACCATCTGTTGATATGACACAACTGTAGCTTGTAATAAA
>JANHAO010002737.1:0-27853 GCA_026873985.1 Saraca asoca
TTTATTTCCAACGGACACTGACCCTTTGGAATATTTTTCAAATCATTAAAAAATTAAAAATAAATAAAATAATTTAATATTCCAATGGATATGTTAATGGACACATCCATTGGAATATCCCTTAAAATGGATAAAAATAAATAAGATAAAAAAAATTGACTCAAACGGATTTTTCAACGAAAATGTGCATTCAACGGATAATTCCAACGGAAATTCCAAGGGAACTTTTCCGTTGGAAATTCCAATGGAAATTTTCCATTGGAATTTCCGTTGGAGTGAAAAGTCCATTGAAATTATCCATTGGAATTGGGTATTCCAATGAGGGGTTTTCTAACAGACAAAATCTGTTAGAATTTCTGTTGAAATGTCCAATTCCAATGGAATTTCATGAAATTTCAACGGATTTTGTCCGTTCCGTTGGAATTTTCTAAAATTCTTGTAGTGCTAATGAGAAAAATATGGAAACCAATATTGCATATGCGGATGATGATCAAGTAAAAGCACCTCGATGAGCATCATCAAGGGGCCACTGTCCGGGTTAATGATTTGCTCACTAAAAAAGAAGCACGTAAGCAGCAAACAAAGTCAATGCTAATGGATCAAAGCATCTGAATAAGGCTGCCACCAATGCATGGCTTGCCTGGCTTGAGAACAAAGCTATGCATGGGAATAACACGAGTCAGAACAAGGGCCCAATAAGTACCCCTGGGATGAAATTTAATGCATGTTATATTTACAAAGAATGAATTAAGTGTTTTGAAAATTTTCACTATTTATAAAATTTTCTTTGAAAAACTCTTGATTTTAAAAAGTTATGATATAATTTTAATTCAATAAGTCAAATGAACTTCTTCGAAGATGTTTACACATAAAATAGAGTGATTCAAACACTTGTGTAGAGTAACTCATTTGATTATGCATAGACAAGACATCAAGAAATACATGTATAAATATATATCATTTTTTCAAGGATTCAAATATCTAAGTAACAAGATAGACATTGAAGTATAATATATTCAACAAATTTCATCAATAAAGATAGAGTATAATATTAAATATAAATGAAATTAAGGATAGAGATATCAAACACAAAAACTTATAGTGGATTTGATTGAAAATCCAATTTAGGTTATATATCCACTCTTCAAGCTTTATAAGCTTGGCTATTTCTCTATTATCCTTTCAATTTTCAATTAGCACTTGAAGAAACTTTATAATCTCTTTACTTCTCCTTCAGCAAATCACTCTTTACAAGAGATAATTCACCATTTCAAAGAATTTTTAAGAAATACCTCATCCTCAAAGTGTTTTCCAAACATCCTTCTTGTAAATTCAAAGAGATTCCTTACCCTTTACTACTCATAAGAAGATCCAAATGATGAAAAAAATCACAAAAACTCTCTCAAAGAGTAGATGAAACAAATGAAACACTTAGAATAGAAGAATTTCACAATAGAGCTCAAATTTTGATTTTGATGAAAGAATGAGTAATAGATGATAAATGATGAAGCTCAACTTTTATATATGTTGCATTTGGTGATTCTTAGTTTATATAAGAAGCCCATAGCATTTTATAGCCATTTGAAATATTTTTTGATGAAAATTAATCTTTATTTTTGAAATTTAACCTAGACAAGTTGACTCGCGAAGACAAAATTTCAGACCCAACTTAAAAAGGCCATAACTTCTTTGTTTCAAACTTGTTTTAAGAAAATGACCTATTGTTGGAAAGCTAATTAAGCTAATTTTAAATGACATTGATTTCATGCTTATATATTATGTATTTTTTGAGATACTATAAAAATAATAAACAAAGGTAAAAAAGACTCGATTGTGAAAAATTATTTTTAGACTCAAATTGAAAAAGTCATAACTTTTTCATATCCTAATCAATCCATGGAAAGTTCTTTAAGTTTTTTTTTAAATGAAATAAGTTTCACAATTAAATTTTAAGCATTTTATGAGATATGATAAAAAAGAGTGGCCAAAGGTTGAAACCAAAAAAATCAAAACTCATATCTCATTTATTTTTAAAGTGTCATCAATCCTATTTTGTGAAAATATAATTGTAAGTTATATTTTTAAAACATTTTTGAATTAGTTAAGAATTTGAAAACATGTTTGAATTCTATATCACATAAAACTCTATTTTATAAAAAAGTCTAAGTCTAAAAGGAAAAACTTACTCTATAAAGCCCTTAGGTTTTTTTTTGATACTTTTGAACTTCCAAAGCTTCATTTTTCTCATTATTCTATATTTGAGACACATCTCCTTTCTTGACTTGGGCATGACAATATTTTTCATTGCTTTACTTTAATTCTCACTCTTTTTCTTTTTGGACAATTTTATAAAATATGTATAAGCTAATTTGTGAACTATATGGTTAGTTCAAGTTAATTTATCATAATATATGATTCAAATATATAACAAAAATAAATTAACACAACAACATACTTTATCCATATCACATATTTATCAACCATAACATAGTATATCTATAAATACTTTTATAAAATAAATATTTTAGGATATTAAGACATTGTAACATTTATTTGTTATTATCAAATTATCATGTTGAATTTTGGGACTAACACAAGATATCCTATGTTTGCTGCCCAAGATACACATGTATCGGAAACTCTGAATCAAGTCTTGAGTATGCGTCGATTTCCAAATATTCAGATAGCAGACTCTAATTTATTGGGAGACAATTTATTGAGTCTAAAACTGCCAGCTCGTCTATGGACGATGAAGGTGGAGGAATACGGGAATATGAACTTAAAAAGACCGTGTTAGAGCAAAATGGTGCTAATAATGATGGCGTGGATGTATTGTAACCCTGATGAGTGTGGTTCTTTTATTTTATTGTTTATCATGTCGAATAAAATAATAATCTGGAATTGCGGTGGAGCCGGTCATAAAGAGTTTGTGGCCCATGTTAATAAAATCTTAGGGGCCTAATTTTTTTTGAAATTTTGGTTTTACTGGAAACTAAAATTGATTCGGTTAAAGGTGAGTCTATTTTTAAGAGATTGGGTTTTGACAACTAATTCTTGGTGATGACGTTTCAGGTGGTATTTGGTTTGCAAGGAAGAATAATAAAGTTACAATTGAGGTTATGATAACTAATTCCTAGTTTTTGCATGTTAAAATTTTCCCTGATAAAGGTAATCATTAGTTTTTTAATGCTGTATGCTAATCCATCTAATGATAGGAGGACATTTAATGCTGTTAGATCTCTAGTGCTTAGCTTGTTGCAAGTGATTTAAATGATATTTGGGATCTAAGTTAGAAGAAAGAATGAGCTCTTTTTAACTAGAACAGAGCTCATATTTTTTATAGAATTAATAGTTGCATGTAATCTAGTAGAAATGGAATCTCAAGGTAATAGATTATTTGCTTGGAAGGACTTATAATTTCGGGTTATTAGTAGATTTTTGAGACATTAGACTAAACTTTTTGTAATGTGGAGTGGAGAATCCATTTTGGGGAAGCAGTTGTTTCCACGTATCTTTTCTAATCATCGTCCTATATTAACTAATATTGGTGGAAGGTCGGTGAACAAAGATGATTGTCCATTTAGATTTGAAGTTGGTTGGCTAACTCATGATAATTTTTATGATTTTCTATCTTTTGAGTGGAGGAATGATATTGATGCGATGTAGGCTTTGAAAATTCTTACCCCGATGATTGTTGATTGGAACAAGAATATCTTTGGTCATATTAAAAAATGAAAAGAAAACTTTTAGCTTGTATTGCTGGAATTCAAAGATCTTAACAAAGGCATTCTTATTTGTTTCTTATTCGGTTAGAACATAAACTGCAGAATGATTTATTTTAGACCATGAAGTAGGAAGAAATTCTTTGGCATGATAAATCTAGTTAGATGTGAATGGCCTGATAAAGATGATCGAAATACAAGATATTATCATGCCAAAACTATTACAAGAAGAAGTCGAAATTAAAAAAAAAATGTTACCAAGGAATGCAAATGGCAATTGGGTGGAAGATAGGACAGAATTAATTAATATGACTCTAGACTTCTTTACATCTTTATTTCATTGTGAAGATGGACTGAGAACTCCTATTGTTATTGGTATGAATTTTCGTATGATTAGTGATCATCAAAATGAAAAATTATTAGCCTCAGTTGTCAATGTTGAAATAAAGAAAGCTATTTTTTCCATGGAGGAACTAAAGGCCTAGGAGAGGATGGATACCCTGCCATTTTTTATCAGAAGAACTAGATGGTGTTGGGAGACAGTGTTTGTAATTTTGTCAAAGATGTTTTTTAAGGCCATAATCTAGATGATATCAATAAAACTTTGATCTGTCTTATTCTAAGGTTGAAAGACCTAAATTTGTTAATCAGTTCCGTCTATTATCCTGATGCAATATTTTGTGTAAGTGTGTGATGAAGATTATTGTCAATTGACTCAAGCCCATGTGTCATAATTTAATTTTGCCCTTCCAAGTCAGCTTTGTTTTAGATCAATGTATTCAAGATAATATTATTATATCTGAAGAGATGATTCATCTGATGCAAAAAAGAGAAGTAAACAAGATTTTTTTTTGCAATTAAAGTGGATATGTAAAAAGCTTATGACTGTTTAAGTTGGAAGTTCATCAGGGAAGTCCTTATTGAGATTCAACTAAATGAAAATTTGTGGATCTTATTGTTAAATTCGTTTCTTCGTCCTCTTTGAATGTGTTATGGAATGGTAATAAGACTAATGAGTTTTGCCCTTCTATAAGAGTAAGACAAGGGGATTCTTCATCGTCATATATTTTTGTGTTCTGCATGGATAAACTTTTTCATATTATCTATGATGTTATTTAGAGAAAAGATTGGATTCCTATGCAAGTTGGGAGGACTAATCCAGCTATTTCTCATCTAATGTTTGGTGATGAATTTTTTTTTTTGTTTAGAGAAGCTTTTCAATCCTATATTGATAAAGTTCTTAGTTGTCTTCAAATTTTTTTGTTAAACCTTGAGTCAAAAAATCAATCATGCAAAGACTCATATCTTTTTCTCTAGAAATTTTCATGCTAATTTAAGAGATAAAATTGTGAATCGTTGTGGGTTTACCTTTTCTTTAAAACTTGGTATGTATCTTGGGGTTCCTTTTATCCATAAAAGGATCACCAACCACTTATGGTTATTGACACAACCTAAAATAGTCTATGGTTTCTGGATAATCGACCTAGGTTGATCAACTAAGACTAGTTGAAGAAGTGGTTGCAATAAGTGGCCTTAGATCTAGATAGATCAATCCGCTCATAAGACTTACTAAAGAAGCTTAACAAAACAATCATCTAACTGATGTATGATAAAGGGCATAACTCTAACATACATGAACAATGTGATCATAGCAATTACCTAATGAGAATCCCGTTGATATTACTAATATGTTGAAGACATGTGGTTGCACTTCATTCATCCAAGAGCATGCTAATTGGCATGTTCAATACCTATATATACTTAGAGGCATTTCTTCTTCAGGCCATCTTCACCATATTACTGAAACTCTACTAAAATACTAACTTGATCGTCAGAGCATGCTTAGAGGACTACTTCCGTTGTGTGTGACTGACTTTGTTATGCTTCACCGATCTTACCTATTGAATGGATAGTCTCATTTGGTGCCATCTATGACTTTCCTAGCAACCCTAGATCTCTTTGCTTTCATTCATAGTCCTCTATTTCTCTATCACCTGATGAGCGCCATCATCGCAAAAGAGCTAGAGATGATCATTGAGATTAGATGGTAAAGGAGGCTCATCGAATCACTACCAAACTTAAGCATGATGCATTGGCAAAGTAGGTTCACCAATTGCGAGAGGAGTTGAACACTTTCCTGCATGCTTAAATGCAATCCGTTCTACCTCCATTGCCTCCAGCCTTTTCAAGCCTTATCCTAAGGGAAGTTACCCTAGTAGCTCTTGCATTTGGCCCTTACTTAACCTAACCCCTTCATTTTTCTAAACCCTAGCAACCTCAAACACACCAAGCACTACCTTTATAAGAGCCATCCTCTATTCCCATGTTTACCTATGGTCACTACTATTCACTTATTCTTGAATTCTTATCTTTTCCTCTCAAAAACTTCCTAAATTCAAACTTTTATTGGTCCATTTATCCCTAATGTCTTTGTTCCTTTGCCATAAATGGCTGACATCCACCACCATGTGCTGTATACCCACTCAACCTAACCATAATCCTCACCTAAACCTCTAAGCAGTTGTCGTCTTACCAAGAGGAAAGCCACCATTTTTAGTGGCTTGATGGCTGCTCCTCTACCCATCCATTTCAAACTACTAACCCATATTGACCTATATAATGGCACGTCCAATCTACAAGAACATTTGGAAATATTTTGAGCCTCAATGTTGTTATTAGGGGCTCTGGGTGCCATCATGTGCCAGGCCTTCTCCATCACCCTTAAGATAGTCAGTCTATAATGGTTTACCATTTTGGGTTAGTAGTCGATCGATAATTCACTAACTGGTTGATGCATTCTTCACACACTTTATAACCAGAAAGGCACCCAGGAAAATCTCATCTACCTTGGTAAATTTCTAGCAACAATGATGTGAGACCTTTAATGAATATCTTGCCCACTTTAATGCTCTACCATTGGAAATAGGAGACCTTAACGAAGGTGTAGTAGTGCACCAAATCAGTTTAGACCTCTTCTTGGGTCACTTTGCCTTCTTGTTGGCCAAATGCCTAGCTGTCTCCCTTTTATAACTCTTAGCTAGATTTGAAAAGTACATTACTATAGCAAAAGTTGAACTCGCAAGATGGTAGATCGAGCACGTGCTATTTGATGGTGTGCCTCCTATAGACTAAGCTCCTGAGTAGGAAAAAGGAACCTTTCTGAGGTGATTTAATAAATATGAGCTGTTAAATACATCGATAAGTAGTATAGTGTAGGACGTCAAGGTCGTCGAGTTGATGAAATTTCCCTCTGTAGAAATGGTGAAAATTCCTCTTGACTGATTAATCAAAATTTTGTAAGTTTTATTATGATTATAGGCATTTCTAGATGAATGTATTATCTTGAAAGATGAGATAGATGCACTCATAAGGGGAGGACATCTTTTGAAATACAAGAAGTTCCATGCAGGCAATAGGAAGAGGGAGGACAGAGAAAAGGATCGACCCTCACAGTCCGATCGGTCAAAAGGTAAATAGGCTAAAGCAACCTCCTTTGTCTTGGGGATGATTGTAACCAGTGCTGAAGGTTTTGTTAGAGGGGGAGCTTCCAGAAATGCCAAAAAAAAAAAGATACCCTAGGACAGTGATGGTAGTAAAGGGGAAGAAGCAGAGAGAGCAATATGAGCTAATTTACTTCACTAAACAAGATTTTGGTGTTATCAACAAGGATCATGATGATCCGATGGTTATCTCAGCCTTAGTACATAATTTTTATCATTAAAAGAATACTTATTAACTAGGGAAGTTCTGCTAACATTTTGTATTTGCATGTTGCTAATGCATTGAATATTCCTAGAAGCATGTATAAACCTTACACATGTGTTTTAATTGATTTCATAAGAAGACAAGTTCAAGTGGAAGGGACAGTGACTTTAAGGCTGATCCTGGAAACCCAATCATTGACTAAAAATTTAAATGTCACTTTTCTTATTATAGCCAACCCTAATAATGCTTACAATGTTATTTTAAGGTAGCCATTATTGAATCAAGTCAGGGCCATCGTCTCCACCCCCCATTTGTTGATGAAGTTCTCAATGGCTGGAGGAATTAAAGAAGTGTGGGTCGATCAGTAGGTCACTCAGAGATGTTACATGGTAAGTTTAACTAAGACCCAAGGAAGCACTATGAGGCAAAACTAACAATTGTCAGTGAGGAAAGTAGTGAGTGTCAAATGATAGACTTAGCATTACTTGACTTTTAGCATGATAATCCCTACTGATTAGAGCCAAGCTCAAATATAGAATAAGTATAAATTTTTGGGGAAAATGATGAAAGAATAGTTAAAATTGGGCCATATTTGAGGGAAATAGAGCAAGATCGATTGATAATGCTCCTACAAAGTTATGTTGAGATGTTCATTTGGACACTTATTGATAAGCTGAGGATTGACTCGGAAGTAATAGCTTCCTAGAAGTTCTTGATTGATCCAAGTATGAAGCCTATGTAGTTGAAGAAGAGGAATTATGGCCTCGAGCAATAGAAAGTCAAAAATGAGGAGGTGGAAAAGTTGCCAAGTGTGAGTTTCATTAATAAAGTCCTACATACCACATGGGTAGTCAATGTGGTTTAAGTAAAAAAAGGCCACAAGAGGATAGAGAATGTGTGTGAATTTCACAAACCTTAACAAGACATGCCCTAAGGATTTATATTCATTTCCAAATATTAATCAACTGGTGGATCGCATGGCAAGTTTTGAAATTCTCAGTTTTAGAGATGCATTTTCAGGTTACAATCAATTGTGAATGCACCTTGAAAATAAAGACAAAATAATGTTTATAACCAATTAAGGTACTTTTTGCTACGAGGTAATGCCATTCAGTTTAAAAAATGCAGGAGCAATCTATTTAAGGATGATGAATAGGGTGTTTTCCAAGCAAATAGGGAGGAATATGGAAGTTACATCAATGATATGATAGTTAAGTCAAGGAGTTCAAAACAACATTGGCAGGACTTAGAAGAGACATTTGTGACCTTGAAAAAGTTTTAGATGAGATTAAACCTAAAAAAATGTACATTTGGAGTAAAAGTGGGAAATTTTTTGGGTTTCATGCTAATCGAGTGAGGGATAAAGGCCAACCTATCCAAGTGCCAAGCTATAATCAATATGAAGGGCCCAACGACTATACAAGAAGTGCAGACACTCAATAGGAAGGTCATAACTCTCGTGCGTTTCATGTCTAGGTCAACTGATAAACATACTCCTTTCTTTAAGTTGCTTAAAAATGTTCAAAATTTTGAATGGATTGATAACTATGAAAAAGCTTTCCAAAAACTAAAAAAAATCTGGCCAGACCACCCATACTTACTCAATTGGAGTTGGGGGAAACATTGTATGTATACTTAGTGGTAATTATAAAAGTAGTAAGCTTAGTACTCATCCAAGAAATTGAAGGAGAATAGTAATTAGTGTACTTCACAAGCCGTATGTTGCATGGGGCTAAAATAAAATACTAGAAAATAGAGAAGTTAGCCTTTACCTTGTTGTCAACATTTAGGATGTTAAAACCTTACTTTCAAAGCCACCAAATAGTTGTTTTAACAGACACTCCAATCTGGCAAGTTCCATAGAAGCATGATTTAAAAGGTCGATTAGTAGCTTAGGCAATCGAGTTGTTAGAATGTGGGCTTATCTATAAAGTAAGGAAGGTAGTAAAAGCTCAAGTGTTGGCAGACTTTATGTTAGAGCTGGCAAAGGCAGAGGAGCTAAGGTTAGAAATCTCGACATGGACATTGTATGAAGATAGGTCATCAAATGGAAAAGATAGTAGGGCTGAGGTAATTTTAGAAGGACCTATAGATTTAGTCTTAGAGTACTCACTAAAATTTGACTTTAAAGTAACAAACAATCAGACAAAATATGAAGCACTGGTAGCCGATTTGAAGCTAGCCAAAGAAGTAGGGGCATGGTCATTGAAAGTTAAGACTGATTCTCAGTTAATAATTATCTAAGTCAAAAGAGACTACGAAGTGAAAGAACTAATGTTAGCTAGGCATTTTGGCATAGCTAAAAGCTTACTAAAGGGATTTAATTTTGAATTAGAAGGATTCCTTAGGAAGAAAATGAGCGCATAGATGCATTGGCCAAATTACCTAGTGCCAAAGCAATGGTAAACAACATAATTATAATTTAGGAGACATTGCAATCCCCTTGCATGGATGAGGTAATATGTATAAAGTAGAAGGAAACATGGCTAACCCCAATTATAACATTTCTAGAGGAAAGGTGATTGCCAGAAGATAAAAAAGAAACTAGAAAGGTTCAATGAAGGGTAACATATTTCTTTGTTAAAGGAGATAGTTATATAAGAAGAATTTTTACCTTCCTTCATTAAGATGCCTTTGGCCAAGCACAGTTGATTATGTTATGAGGAAAATTCATAAAAGCATTGGTGGGTTTCATATGGTAAGAGCAGTGATTGTGCTAAAAGCCATCAGTCAGGGTACTTTTAGCTTAAGATGAAGAAATAAGCCTTGGAGCTCATAAGAAGATGTGGAAAGTGCCAGAAGTTTGCAAAGGTTTAAAGGTAGCTAGTAGAAGAGCAGATGTCCATTTTCACTCCCTGGTTGTTTAACCAATGGGGCATCTACTTGTTGGGGCCATTCCCAGTTGCTCCTGATTAGTTAAATATGTGGTGGTAGTGGTTAATTACTTCACCAAATGGATAAAGGTAAAATCCTTTGTGACCATATGCTTGAATAAATACAAAATTTCATTTAGAAAAACATCATTTACATGTAGAATTTCTGGAATATAAGCTTTGACATAAGAAAATAACAAGCAACTTTTTTCAAGTATGGCTTTCCTCCAACAATTATATCCAATAACAGAAAGTAGTTTGGCAAAGGTGAATTTTAAGGCTTTTGCCTAAGGTATATTTGCATTTGTATATCTTTTATGAAAACATAATCTCACATATCTTAAAATGAAGGTTGGCAATTAAGCAAAAATTCACATTAGTTGAGCATTCCAAATCAAATGGGCAAGCTAAACTAGTAAACAGGATCATCTTGGAAGGACTGTGCAAAAGGTTGGATGAGGCAAAAGGGAAATGGGTGAAAGAATTACAGAGTGCCCTATGATTGTACAGAACCATCATGCATTCTGCCACCTACGAGACACCTTTCATGCTCACATACGAGAGCGAAGTCATGCTTCTAGTTTAGCTCAAATAATACTCTGATCAAAGAGAATAATAAAAGCAACAAAGGAATGAAGAGAGGAGAAGGGAATAATTGGACATGTTGATAGAAACAAGAGAAATGGCTTAGTTTTGAAATGATCTTTATAACATGAAAGTTGTCAGAATCGCAAATAGGAAAATGAAGAGAAAAACATTCATGAGGGATACCTAGTCCTTCAATGAGCAGATGGGCAATACAAGGTCATTATTGAATGAAAATTAGTGGCAACATGGGAAATACCATTTAAGGTGTGAGAAAGCCTGTTAAATGGAACCTATTGTTTGGAGACTGTGCAAGGGGAGCTCCTTCCCTGAACATTGAATGCAATGCACTTAAAGCTATATTATGCGTAGATTTGATCACTAAGAGTGACGAACCATGTATTCAGAACAATGAAATGAAAGTGAAATATTATATCATATATATGTTTAAAAGATTGAGTAGATTCTTTGACACTAATACAAGACTGGGCAGATGCCTTGGCATTAATACAAGATAAGACTAAGTAGATCCTTCTACACTAATAACAGACAAATCTGAGCAGTTCTTTCAATATAAATAAAAAGCCTGACCAGATCCTTTGGCACTAATAAAAGCCTGAGCAGACCTCTTGGTGCCAACAATGCTTGATTAGATCCTTCAACAATAACAAAGACTAAAAAGTTCTCAGAGCATGACATTTAAACACAATACAAGATAAAATAACCGGTGAAAACCTAGACAATAAAAAATTTGGCCAAAAAAAGCCATTTCAAAGCCTGTTGGAGGTACACACAAAGAAAAGTTCATAAGTTCATTCATAAATCCGATTAGCCTAGCCCATACATATGTAAAAAATGGAAACAAGAGAAAAATGTAGTAGTAATAATCAAGGTGTAACAAAGCCTAATCTTCCTTTAGCTCTTCCATAATTTGCTCCAACTGTTTGTTCTCATCGACCTTGGAAATACTACAAAGAAAGGCCCAGTATTTTGCATTTATGTTATTAGAATTGTTTCCTTTACCCTTGGAAGAGCCCTTAATGGGAGCTTTTTGCTTGCATGAAGGCAAAGCCTTGAGGCAACTAGAAGAAGGCTCTATCCAACTGGGCGAAGTGGAGTCACCTGTAATAGCTACTTTCAACATTGACTTGATTTGAGTGGTTAGTAAAGCAACATATTTCTACTCAATCAAGGCTCGGGCATGCATTTTCATTGATTGCTTGGAGTATATCTTTGAATGACCCATTTAACTAGCAACCTAAAAATAAAAGAATGCTAGAGAAAGTGATGATGTAACTAAAAATAAAAAAAAAGTTAGAGAAGGAGATGACAAACAATAGTAGAGTTAGAGGCTTACAAAAATGAAATACAGAGGCCATTATCAAGAAACCTGAATTGGCTTTTATAGAAGGTTGGAAGAAATCCAATGACCAAGGAGAATTGGGATGAATGAGTGAGATGACCATGAAACTCCTCGTAAAGGAAAGGCCTTTGAGTAATCTCAATTCCTCAGGAAAGAAAGAACCCTAAATAGTCTCAATGCTCTTGGGGAATGAAAAGTCCTTAGGTACCTTTTAAAGATTGTAAAGGGCTAAGTAGTTCCCTTAGCATCAATAGAATGTATGTGAAATAAAGCTAAGCAAGAGACCCAGTAGAGACTTAGGCGATTGAAAGGCCAATGAAAAAGGAAAAGTAAGCGGCAAGCAAAAAATCCTCTTGGAGGTATAAGAAATCGACGAAGTAAAATAACCAGACAAAAGACCCATTAGAGGCTCATTTAAACAAAGAACCCAATAATACCAAAATAATAAGTCACTTGATAAGGTAAAGAAAAGATAGCCTATTAAAGGCACATATACAGAGACAAATGCTATAGAAAAGACAAGTAGAGAAATATTGTACGTGTAAAAGTAAAGATTCATAAGTTCATTTCAATGATTCATAAGCTCATTTCATTTCTCTAATTGATCGGCCTATTCCATACAAAAAAAAAGTAGCTACTATAACAAAAGAGCAAAAAATGACAACAATAGCAAAGTAAGCTAGGTAGCCTACTTTTTGGGTAACTTTACGAGGATTTGCTTTAGAGGCTTATGCCTGTTAGTCCTAGAAAGGTCGAGCAGTGTGTCAGGATTGAAATATTGGATCTACTAGATTGCTTTTACAAACCCACCTTGGAACATGGGATATCACGATTTTTGGCCTTGATGATAGTGGCCTTGAGTCTCACCTCACTCTCTTCCTGTTATTTCTAATCGGCCTCCAACTCCTATGCTTTCAAGGATAGCTGCTTTGCTAGATCGTCTTCTAGGACAACGCATCCTACTTTTTCACAAGTTTAGCAATACGATCAGTCAAATTGGAAATACTCTTCTCTTGATTGGTCACCTTCTTCTTTAGGTTTTCCACCATATTAGGGTTAGTGTTTGCCAATTCCTTATTAGTCTTGGTGAAAGGCGGTAGGGTGGACAAGATAAAAGCAACCAAGCAAATGATCCAAGCCATTGAAAACTTCAGAAGGTGTAGGGGATCATGATATAGTATAAACTCTTCTGCGTGATCCTGGTCGATCAGAAAAAGTAGTTGGTTGCACAAGAAAGTGTCATAATTTGCATCTTAGTACCATAGGCTATCTATAGTATCAAAGGATAGGTTGCTTGGCTCTAGGTCTTCAATTGACAATAGTTCTTTCTGGGGCCCACTTTGATTTTCTTCATGATAAGAGTAGGGATGTTGAAAGAGTTACTTTCTTTGCTTTTAGATGACTTTTTAGAGGTAGCCTTTCACTTCTCTGTAGATAATGTCTTGGAGCGATCGGAAGTAGGCATAAGTTGATTAGAGGAAAAAGGACTATTGGTGACTTTATCTACTGGTGGTGCCGATTTAAGGTAGGCAGTAGGTGGCATGATCAACTTTTCTTTAGCTGGGGCCTAGGTTAAAATTTCAGCTATGCACTTCGGGGCCATTTTTGCACAGTGTATCTCAATTACATCCTTATTCAACTAGTAATCTAAGTAAAACAAAATAAATAGAAACAAGTAAAAATAGAGTGAATAGGAAAAGTCAAATTATAAAATAAAGTATGTACAAAGGACATATTAGGCATCAAATGGCCTTAACACCAATAATTAAACGATGAGTTCTTGATCATTGTCTAAGAAGTTTTTAAAAGGGTGGCTTCAGGGTTGCTTTGCAGGCTTAGTCCACTTGGTCAAATAGAATGCCCCCATCTTGATGAAAAGAATAGATGAAATCCCTTAACCATCTGGACTTTCAAAAAAATGCTTCTAGGCATGAATGCTGGTAAACATGTTCTCTATGATAACCTGGTTAGGGCATTGAATGAAATATACCTAGCCCTTAGCTTTTTACTGTGAGTAAGTAAAGAAAAAGAGAAAATACCCCACAATGGGGGTAAGATGAAGGTAGATGCTTAACACTTCAAAGCAAAAATGGAAAATCCAAGTGTTCCAAGTCAACTGAGAGGGATAGATATTTATAGCTTAAAGGATGCTTATTTGAAATACTGAAAAAGAGGGGCAAATGTGAAGGTGGTCAACCATATCATCATAAAATATGATGAAGGATGAGCTATCATAACTACATGCTCATTTGTCCTGCTTAATAGGTTCAAAGATGATTCTCTCGATTGATTCATTGTGAATATGGATTTTCTCTAACTCCTAGATCACATTTAGATCCTGCTACTCATTAGAAGTGGTTATCAATTTGAGATCTAGATGGATATCTCATAGGTTATCCAGTGCAACGTCAATGAGATGGACCCATTTGTTCCTATGTTCATCGAGAGATTGGTCGATCATGATCATACAAACAGGAAGAGCAAAATGATAAATAATGCATTTGGATAAGTAATCCCTGACATCTGACGAGGAGTTAGAGTCTGATAACAAGTTGATGGGGTCACTCAATCTATCAGACATGAACTAGAAAAGTAGAACCACTTCAAAGAAAGCAAATTGTGGTTAGAATGGAAGAAACAAAAGGAAGGACGATCAAACAAGAGTGATTGAGTGGAGTTAAGAGGACTTAACAAAGAAATAAAAAGAAGAATAAAGAAAAAAAAGAAAAAAAATCTAGATCGGGACACAGATCTTTCTAGTATGGCCTAGAAGAAGGCAAATGTATAAGACGTAACCACTAAGAACAAAAAGAAAAAGAAGAAGAAAGCCATCGTAGCCGGCACATTTTTAAAAAGAAAGGAAGAATAGAAGGTTCAAAGTAACTAGAGCAGAGGTAGAAGAGAGTACCTGCAAAAATCATTGTGGAATAGCTAGTAGTTGAGGAAGATCACTGGAGAGTGACGAAAAGCAACAGCTTGGGTTAAAAGCAACGAGTCTTTGTGAAAAGGCAAGGAGGCAAAGCTCGTGCTAAGAGGCTTGGGCTGGTTTTTATAGAAGGATTAAAGAGATCCAATGGCTGAGGTCTATTGGTCCTTAAAAACTAACGATCTTGCCCTTTTTTCATAAATGCAAAATTATATACTCTTTTTAAATGTGATTGGATTCTAGATTGTTTTGTAAAAGTAAAAGTCTTTAAAGAAAATTATCTTTGGAAGTTTATTGGATAATTAGAATTGAATTAGAGATATTAATTAGATGTGATATAGAATTGGAGAAACAGTTAGACAATTAAAAATAGATTATATAAGAATGTAGCAGAAATAGTTTAATGAATTAAATAGATAAACCAAAAAATAATTAATTGCAGTAGAATATAATTGTGCAGAAATATAAATTACTAAAATGTAAATGACATAAGGATTTCTAAAGTGGTTCAACTTCATTTGAAATTGCAATTGAAGTCTACAGCCACTGGACAATCCTCAATCGAATAGTCACTTTTTATTACTAATAACAGGAATTAACTAGGATCTTGCATAACCAGTTCATACAAAAGATTTAACTAGGTTTTTGCTAACCTATAGATACAAATTTTTTTTTATCTCATATAGACTATGATCAACCTCATAACCTAGAGATACTTCAAGAATTCTTTACAATCTTCAACTAGCTAAGATCAACCTCACAACTAAAGAAGATGCAAAGGGAAGATCAACCTTGTCCTCTGTATCTTTGATTTCTATCAACCTAGAAATCTCAGATGAAAGACAGCTAGATTCCTATCAACCTAAAAATCTGAAATGAAATTAAGAAATAAGGTAAGAAATACAATACCACAATTTGAGATGAATATCTCAAATATCTAATGTGAATTCTCCTTAAATTTGATTCAAGATCCTTTGAATTGATAAGATATAGTGAGGTAGTAATGAATCTGGTAAAGTTCAATTGTCTTTGTGATTTTCACACTTGAAGAAATGTGAAAGTTATGAAATCTGATTGAATTTGAAATAAGGTTAGAGGTATTTATAGTTGTTGTAATTGACATTTGAAAAATAACTAACTTTTAGTTTATGAATCAATTTGTGAATTGATTTAGAGTGGTTACCAACTAATGGATTGGTTTGTGAATCGATTTGTCTATGAATATAATAAAGAAGTTCATGACCAAATTTATGCATGAATCAAATCAACTATTATGTAAATAGGTCTTGAATCGATTACCTAATCGATTCAAGAAATTTTCTAACCTTCAATAAGAAATATTTTTCAAAATTTTCTTTCATGAATCGATTACTGAATCAATTCAAATGCATTTTCACAAGATCTTTGGTATGAATCAATTCATGAATCAATTCACACAGTGAAAAGTAATTTTTATAAAACTTGCACTTGTGAAAAATCATTTGAAGACATTGTTTGAAAAACATATTATTTTAGCTCACTTCAAGTGATAATTTATTTCTACCTCAATATAACTATTTTAAGAAACTTGGTTGAATAAAATTAGATTATAATTCACTTACAAAAGATCTTAATAAAAATAAATGAATTGCTAAAGTCTAATATTGGATCTTTTGAATCACATACTTTGATCTTGCAAAAAAAAAGAAAGAACACTAAAACATATGGTCAGATTCAAAATTGTTTTTAATTTCAAAACCAAATAAGGAAAGATAACAAAGCAATTTCCAAAGCTAACAATCTCTTTAATAAGGCTAACAATCTCATTATATAGATGTAGCAAAGCTAACAATATCCAATGCTAACAAGATCAAGCGAGTTGAACATCCTAGATGGCGTTCTATGCCCTTAACATGACTTTTACGAGTCTCAAGACCTTTTGGGAAGACAATTCATTATGGCTAGTAGAAGGCATGTAACAACTGGCCTAGGGGAATGAAAGGTCTCTAGGTAGGCCAATCGTCTATCCCCTGAGGGTAGGGGGCAAATGATACAACCTAAAATAGTCCATAGTCTCCAAAGGATTGATCGAGACTGGTTAAAGAAGTAGTTATGACAAGAGGCTTCAGACCCAGATTGATTGACATAGTGCATCTGGTCAATTAACTTGCTTATAGGGCTTGACTAAAGAAGATCAATGAAGCAACTATCCAACCAACGCATGGCGAAGGGCGTAACTTAGGCATACATGAACAATGTAATCACAATAACTACCTAGTGGAAATGTCACTGACGTTATCAATACGTTGAAAACATGTGGTTGCACTTTATTCATTCAAGAGAATGCTAATTGACACACTTGTATATACTAAGAGATATTTTTTCTTCAGATCATCTTCACTACATTATTAAAACTCTACTAAAATATTGACTTGATCATTAGAGCGTATTTGATGGACCACTTTTGTCGTATGCGACTAATTTTGCTGTGCTTGTAGGTCACTTTTCAGCTTATTTGCACTTCTCCGATCCTACCTACTGAACGGAGTTTCAGTTATGTTATTGAAAAAATTCAAGACATATTGGCTGGTTGGAAATCTAACTGCCTTTCTATGTCGGGTAGAGTGGTTTTGACTAAATCAGTCATCCAGGCTTTACCTATATATATATATATATATATCTCATGCAAGTTGCAGCCAGTCCTGCGACAACTATTTAAGAAATTGTGAAGTATGAAAGATCTTCTATCTGGGCCATGGTTTTAATGATAGGAAACTCCATATGGTCTCTTGGAACAAGATGTGTCAACATAAATTCTTTGGAGGTCTGGGTTTTAGATGTTTAAAGGAGATGAATGCAGCTTGTCCTTTGAAAGTTGTGTGGAAACTTTGCTCAGGTTGCTCTGATCTTTGGGCTTGTGTTTTTAAAAGGTAAATATGAAAGGCAAAATAACCGGAAATCAGATGTTTTTTCTGTTCAGCTATTTCTCGTGTTTAGGAAGTTGTGTGGTATTTTTTTTCTGTTCGGAGTGCCTATGACTTGATATCTGGTCATTCTGCTTCTAATGGAAATCAAATATGGAAAATTCTTTGGAGTTGGTGGGACCCAGAACGTATTAAATTGTTTCTTTGGCATCTTTGCAACAATGGGCTTCTAAATAATTGAGAGAAGCAAACGCCACTAGGGAAACCCAAACTGTTCTCGCTGTAATTTGCCTGTGGAAGACGCAATCCATGCACTTCGTGACTGTCCAATGACACGGCAATTCTGGTTCTCTATGTTAGGGGTCCAGCATAGAGCTGTTTTCTTTGCTTTGGATCTGACCGACTGGATCCAATATAATCTAATTAACAGTTTGGGCTATGATTCTATTTTGGATTGGCCTCTTCTGTGGGGGGTTTCAACTTGGCACTTATGGTATTGCAGAAACTCATCACTCTGTGGTCGGTCTTTTATTTCTCTTAGTAACCCGAAGCAAGTAGTTCTGCAGTATGTGCATGACATTGAAATTTCTAGGCTGGTTATGAATGGTATGATGATTCAGCCTATGAGTTCGGCTGTAAAGGTTTGTTGGCAAATGCCTTCTTCAAGATTGGTCAAAATATATTGTGATGGAGCTGCTAAAATTAATCCCTCAAGATTCGTTTGCGGAGGTCTCATAAGGAATGACAAAGGTGAATGGCTTGGAGGGTTTGTGCATAATCTGGGTAATTGTAACCCTTTTACTGCTTAAATTTGGAGTGTTTTATAAGGTTTTACTTTGGCTTGGGAGTTGGATTTTTTATTAATTATTTTGGAATCCGACTCAAACGTTGTAGTGGAGATTCTTTTTCACGACTATACTACAAATCTGCAATTTCCAGGAATTAGAAAGTTATTATTATTTATACATATAAAAAAGAGAACAAGTGTAGGTATTGATTGGCTTCTCACAATCTTACACATAAACTGAGCTTAACTATTTTCATTAATCTTCTCTTTAGTCTTCATATTTTGATGGTAGTTGATGTTACTGAGATTCATACCCCTAGAGTTAGTCGCATGTAATTTTGTTTTCATTTTGAGCTTTTGCCCCTATTATTTTTTTAACAAAATATACACGTTTGTCTTAGAAGTATCATATGAAATTTATTATGAATTTAAAATTTATTTTAGGTTAATAATTAGGTTGCCATACAACAATTACTTAGAAAAAATTGATATACCATCCTCTGTATAACAGGCCAAATTAAGTAGTTGCATGCCCAAAATTTAGGGTCATTTTTATTATGGGATTTATATTCCATACATTAATAATATAACAATATTTACATAAGTGACATATAAAATATTATCACAAGTGTCGTATTTTTTTAGTGTAATGAGATAATATAAATATATATAAAAAATATAAGACACATGAAAGTGTTTCACATGTCATTGATATAAATACAACTGAATTATTAGTACATGAAATATAATTCTATTTTTATTTTGTTTCTTAATTAAGAAATTGAAATTATGTATATGAGAACTGCTATTTCACCCCAAGATTTTGAACCGACACATGATTCAAATTCACATGGCCGTCCTTAAAAGAAAAGAAAAAAACCGTTAAAGAGGCGTTATTGTGTGACGTGGTAGTTAGCAAATTGATTCGGGACCGGATTTTCGATGCACTAGTTAAGATGATTTAGCATTATTTTATATATATTTATTTATTTGGGGATGACATAACCCAAAATAATTTGTCTGGTCTAAAGTCGATCAACATCAAGGAGCAAGTTGATTGTGACGGAGCAAGTTACTAAAATCATTAAGTGAGATTGAAAGATTAAATCCTTGACTAAACGATCAAAGAATATCAAGTAGATCAACTAACATCAGGAATTTGATTATTAGGTAAACCAAAGACAAATTAGTCCTTCAACCATCCCACAACAATTGGTGTGATAAAAAAATATGTATAAATGATATAACTACATCATTAACTGTTATGTAAAAATCTCACTCAAGCCATAGGTACAAGAAATATGTGGATGCTCATTATTCACTTAGAAGCATGCCAATGGACATGCTCATTGCTTATATAAGAACCAAGGTATTCCTCTCTTAGATATCTTCTTTACAATTACTGAAACTCTGTTGGAGAATTAACTTGAACATTGAAGTATACTTTGTGGACTTCGTCGTGTATAGCTAACTTTGTTATTTGTGCAATTTATCGCCTTATTGATCTTTGTCCTCTCGATTAGTCCTTTCCAGAAGAAAAGTTTTATTTGGCATCATTTGTGGCTTTCCCAGCCACTGAGTGTTGCGACACTCTTGTTCACATTTTGCTTGTGCTTTATCTTTAGAGGAGCATTGCCACTGTGAGAGAACTCAAGATGAGCCTCCTCAAGACCAAATGGCGGAGGAGGCTCGTAGAATTACTGCTGAGCTTGATTGTGACACTTTGGCTGAGTAGGTCCACTAGCTATCAGGGGGGTTGGAACACTTGGTCTCCACTCCCTTCTTTTACCCTCAACTCACTACACCTCACAACTCGTCTACATCGCAGAATCACCAGCCACACCTAGCATCCACCCAACCTGAACAAATCCTAAACACAATAATTTTTCCTCTGATGAGCAACCTCACTAACCCAATATTAAACCACCAACACTTCCATACACAAACACTACCAATTCTAAACCTAATTACTCAACGCATGCCAATCATCACTATATCTCCACCAAGCAAGGCTAATTTTTGTCACCATATGCAAAATCATGCGAATCATACACCTAAGCCTTATGACCTACTAAACCTAACTATCAACCTCACTCAAAGTTCTAGACAACTTTATTTTTGACATGAAGACAACCACCCTTTCTTGGTGGCAATGATGGCCACTTCCCTATCTAGCCACTTTAAGATACTAACTCACATTGATCCCTACGACGGAATGTAAGACCCTTAAGTGCATCTAAAGATGTTTTGAGTGCCCTGAACTCTATCATGTGCTGGGCCTTTTCTACCTTGCTAAAGAAAGTTGGCTTATGTTGGTTTACAACATTGCCAAGGTAGTCAATCAACAGTTTTTGGCAGTTGGCAAAAGCATTTTCTACCTACTTTGCGACCAACAGAGCACTGAAGAAGACATCAGCAGCCTTAGTGAATTTCCAACAAGGATAACATGACATGCTAAAGAAATAGTTAGCCTATTTCATTGCCTTGGCCTTGGAAATTAAGGACCTCAATGAAAGCATGGTAATGCACCAGATCAGTTCTGGTGTTCGATTTGGACACTTCTCCCTTTCTTTAGCCTAGCTACTTGTAGTTTCCTTTTAGAACTACAAGCCCAATCAGAGAAGTATATAAATGCTAAGGAAGTTAAGCTCGCTTAGTGGCAAGTCGAAAGAGCTCAGTTAAAAAATGTGCAAGCCAAGGTTAAAGCACCCGAGAGGGATAAGGCACCACAATGTGGCTGATTTACTAACTATAAGTTGTTGAATGCACCAATAAGCCCTATCATTCAAGATGTGAGAACAATTGATCTGATGAAGTTTCCTTCCTCGAAGCAAAGGAAGTTTTCCCTAATAGATAGATTAAAATTTTACAAATTCCACCATGATTATGGGCATCACACTCATAATTGTGTAACACTAGATGATGAAATAGAAGCACTAATAAGGAGGGGAACACCTTTCTAAGTATAAGAAGTCTCACAAAGAAGATGAAGATAAAGGAAAAGGAGGCATGAAAGAGCGGGACTGTTTGCCATGGCCTACTTAAATAGAGGAAAATCAAATAGAAGCAGATTTCACAATCTTGGGGATGATAAAAACTATTGTAAGGGGTTTCATAGGAGGTGGAACCTCCAAGAATGCTAGAAAAATGCACTTTTGAACGATAATGGTCGTGGAAGGAAAAAAAGAGAAGGGAGTAGTATGAACTTATTTGCTTATGTAAAGAAAGATTTTGGGACATTGATAGAGACAATGACAACGCGATGGTAATTTTGGCACTCATACATAACTCATAGTTAAAAGGATACTTATTGATTAGGGAAGTTCCATTGACATCTTATTCTTACATGAGTTTCAGGGATGCACTTACAAGGTATAATTAACTCAAGATATACCCTAACAACAAAGATAAAATGACATTCATAACTGATTAGGGGGTTTTCTGTTATAAGGTAATGTTATTCATACTCAAGAATGCGGGGGCAACATATCAAAGAATTATAAACAAAGTATTCTTAGAGCAAATAGGCATGAGTATTGAGATTTATGTGGACAATATGTTGTTCAAGTAGCAAAGCATGGAGCAACATTGGGCACACTTGGAAGAAATGTTTGACATCTTTAGAAGGCACCGAATGAGACTAAATAAAAAGAAATGCATGTTCAGGATGAAAGCTAGAAAGTTTTGGGTTTTCATATTAATGGAAGAAAGGATAGAAGCAAACCCATGCAAGTGTCCTGCCATCATTGATATGAAAAGTCCATCAACCATAAAAGAGGTACATATGTTGAATGGAAAAACCACCACCCTCACACACTTTATGTCTAGGTCAGTTGACAAACATGCTTTTCTTTAAATTGCTTAAAAATGTTAAGAATTTTGAGTGGACTAATGAGTGTGAAAAAGCTTTTAAAGAGCTAAAAGAGTACTTGACCAGATGACCCATATTTTCTTGATTAGAGCTTAGTGAGACTTTGTATCCATACCTAGTAATAATTTTGGAAGCAGTAAGCTCAGTTTTTATCTGAGAATTTGAAGGGGAGCAGAAACTAATTTATTTTACAAGTAAGAAATTACATGGGACTAAAATGGGGTATTAAAATATTGAAAAGCTAACCGTCACTTTATTGACAACGTCTAGGAAGTTGAAGCCTTATTTTTAGAGCCATCAGATAGTCATTTGAACAGATGCCCTAATTAGATAGATGTTGAATAAATCTGATCTTCTCTGTCAGTTAGTCACATAGATAGTAGAACTTTTCAAGTACAGGCTCACTTATGAGGCTAGAAGAGCAGTAACAGTGCATACAATAGCAGATTTTGTGGTCGAAATGACAAGAATAGTAGAAATTGAGCAATGAGTCAAGATTGGGCATTGTATGTTGATGACCCATAAAATGGAAAAGGTAATGGAGTAGACATAACCTTAGAAAGGCCTAGAGATTTAGTGTTGGAGTATACATCAAAGTTTGATTTAAAAGCAGCAAATAATCCGACAGAGTATGAAGCAGTGACAGTGGGTTTAAAGTTTGCTAAAAAAGTAGAAGCCCAATCCTTAAGAGTCATGACTCCTAGCTACTAATTGCCCAAGTTAAAAGAGATTATGAGATTAAGGAGCTAATATTGGTAAGGCATGCTGGTATAGAGAGAGGCTTGCTAAAAAAATTCAAATATAAGTTAACAAGGATCTCTAAGGTAGAAAATGATTGGATGGATGCATTGGTGCAATAGTGGTAGTGAACAATCTAATAGTGATACAAGAAACATTATAAGCACCATGCACAAAAGAAATAATGTGTGTTGAGCAAGAGGAATCTTGGATGACTCTGATCATGGCATTCCTAAAAGAAAGGCACCTCTTAAAGGATAAAAAAGAGGCTAAAAAGGTTGAATAAAGAGTAACTCATTTTTTCCTAGAAGAAGGCCAGTTGTATAAAAAAAAGGGGATTTTGCTTTTCTATCCTTAAGATGCTTGTGATTGAGTGAATTTAATTATATTTTCAGAGAGATACACAAAGGGATTCTTAGAAGTCATATGGTAGGAACAAAAATCACATTAACAACTATTCAATTGAGATATTTCTGGCTCAAGATGAAAAAAGAAGCAATTCTGCTTGTACAAAGATATGAAAAGTGCCAAAGATTCACTAATGTCCAGAGGCAACCCGAAATAAGCTAGATGCCCATAACCATCCCATGGCCACTTGACCAGTGGGGAATAGATCTATTGGGGCCATTCGTAACTATTCTAGGTTAGCTAAAGTATGTGGAGGCAGTGGTCAATTATTTCCTGAAATCGATCAAGGTAGAACCCCTTGCAACCATAATTTCAAATAATGTACACTATTTTAGCATATAAGAGTCACTAACAACTCCTTACAAGTATGGTATCTCAGTAGCAATAATATCTGATAGTGAGAAACAATTTGCTAGCAACAATTTTAAAATTTTTTGTCAAAGGTATATTCGCAACTAGATGCTATTATTAAATAAACACACATTTCATTTCTTCTTGATTAAAGGTTAAGGATCAAACAAAATTTCACATCCATCAAGCATCACCAAACTAATGGACAAATAGAGTTGGCAAATAGGATCATTCTCGAAGGACTAAGGAAAAGGTTGGACGATGCTAAGGGGAAATGGGCCTAAGAACTATTAAGCATCCTATGGTCTTATAGAACCATTACTCATTCTGCTATGAAAGAAACTTTGTTCATGCCCATGCATGGAAACAAGGCTAGACTACCAGTTAAATTAACGCAACATTCTGACCAGCGGGAACATTATGAAAAAAGAAGAAGAAGTAAATAAGGAAAGAAGAAAAAATGGATTGGACATATTGGAAGTAAGGGAAACCGCTCACCTTTACAATGAGTGATATAAAGATAAAATAGCTAAGATTGTTAATAGGAAAATCAAGAAAAAAGAGTTTGTAAAAGGCAAGTTGATCTTCTGATGTGTAGTTAGACCATAAAAAGTACAAGTTGAAGGTAAACTAGCAACATCTTAGGAAGGTCCTTTCAGGGTAAGAAACCGTTTTTTGAATTGTGCCTACTGCCTTAAAACTATTCAAGGGAAACTCTACCTACGTACTTGGAACACAACTTACCTCAAATTGTACCATGTGCATGTTTAAATTTTAGCTACTTGGCAAACCATGTAATCAAAGGAAAAAATTGATGTAAGAAATGGAAGCAAAGATCATTTGTCAACTATGTGAGCAAGCATCATTAGATAAGTCTAAGTAGTTCTCCCGACATATAAGCCTGAGCATTCCCTTTGCCATTATAAGCCAAAGCAGTTCTCTTAACACTATAAGCTTAAACAGTCCCCTCGATACTATAAGTCCAAGTAGCCCCTAGGCATTATGCAAAGTCAAGCAATCCATTCAAGTGCTACACAGATCTAATCAGTCCCTCCCAATACAAAGAATAAGAGGTCAAAAGGTTAAAAGATAAGTGATTAGCCAAAAATTAATATAAAGGTGAAAAGAAACTCCCTGTGAATATAAAACTAAAGAACAAATGAATGACCCATTAGAGGTTAAGAGAAGTAAAATAAGGACCATACTTTTTGAATGCTAACAAAATATGTCACTAAAAAAAGAGAGAAAAGAATGACATGATAGTAAAAGGCTCATTGAAAGTCAAACTAGAAGGGAAATGAATACCAAAGCAAAATATTTCATTAATAAAGGTTGAATGACCAAAAACAATTTAGATTGCAACATGCAAAAAAAAAAGGGTGAGGAAATACAAAGGATTAGGCTTGTTCAAGGTTTTTCAAGATTTCTTTTAAAGATCTATCCTTGTCTATCTTTGAAGTGTCAATGGTCAGGCTAGGGCTTAATTGCTTAATTTGGCAGATGGCCAGGTCAAATCCATTTTGAAATGTAGGATAACTATGATCCTTTGCTTCCTAGACATAAGATAGCTTAGATCCTCCGCTTTTTGGATGTCATCATAGAGTTTCTTTTCCTTCATAGTGAAGGCCATTTAATCCTCTTCTCGTCCCCCTTACTTGACTTTTAACTCTTGATTTTCTAGGGTAAGTTGCCTATCAAGTTCTTTATTCCTTGTGGGTAAAGCATCCCTCCCCCCACTAACTCGATGATGCAGTTGGTAAGATCGTGAATGCTCTTGTCATAATCAGCTAGCCATTAGACTTCACCTCGATATATTTTTTTAGATCCCTATGATGCTTAAGTTTTTCTCGTGGTACTCCCTTTTCGTTTGAGCTAAACTAGGAATGATTAAAAGGATAGAGGCAGCCTAATGAACAATTTGAGCAGTTGAAGATTTCAGAAGATGGATGGGATCATGATCCTTTATATAGGCATTATTCCGATCTTGATAAGTTGGAAAAAGTAGTTAACTTTATTAAAAGGCATCATAGTCCACATTTTTGTACCATAAGCTATTTATAGTATCAATGTTAAGGTTGTTCCTTTTAGGGACTTCTACCAAAAAAAGCTCTGACTAGACACCTAACTTTATTTTCTTTGTAAAAAAAGTAGACACATTCAAAGAACTGCTGTGTTGGTCTTTGAAAAAATCGTCAGAGGGAGTCTTGTGTTTATGAGTGGGCAAGGCTTTCACACAACCTGAGAAAGACTTTAAGCAACCAAGAGAAGAGGGGCTGCTCATAACTTTAAAATTTGGCTCAAGTAGAGAGGCTTTGATCTAAGTTATTGGAGGGATGATGGGCTTCTTTTTGGCCAAGGCCTGATCACAGATCTCCTCTAGACATTCAAGGCCTATCTTTGATCAATAGATCTCACTAATCTCCTTGTTCAACCAAGAATTTGAAGAGAAAAAAGAGAACAAAGTTAGTAAACATAGTAAAAAAAAAGGAGAGAAAGCGAAACATATACGGAGAACAGACTGAGTGTCAAAAGCCCAGCGCCAATAATCAAACAATGAGATCTTGCTAATTGTTGGAAATATCTTGAAACAAGTGGCTTCGAAGTTGCTTTGTGGAGTAGTCCACTTCACTGGATAAAGGTGCTCATCGTCCTAAAGTAAGAAAGGGATAAAAACCATTAGCTATTGAGAAAGGACTGCTTCCATGATTGAATACTTGTGAGCATGTTCTCTATAAAACTTTATCTAGGAATTGGATGAAATGGATGTATCCCTTGAGCTTTTGTTAGGAGTAGGTGAAGAGGAAGAGGAATGTTGCCACACTCGGGGTAAGGTGCATTCAAATGCTTATCACCTTGAAACAACGTAGGAAGATCCAGGTGTTCCAAGTTAGTTAGTTCAGGGCAAATGTTCAGAGTGTGTAGAACATCCTTCTAGAACTCAAAAAAATTAGAGGATACATGTAGGTGATTGACTATGTCCTTATAGAACATAATTAAATCAAAAGTGTCATAATTGTATGCATATTTATTAGCCTTGGCAGCTTGGAAAGATATTTTCTTGATAATGAAGCTAAGGATATGGATTCTTTCCAACTCTTGGATAACTTATGGGTCCTGCCATTTGTTTGAAGCATATGTTACCTTCATGTTTGGGTGAACCCACTTTAGATCATTTGGTGCCATGTCGATCAAGTGAGCTCGCTTAAGTTCATTCTCATCTCGAGATTGTTCAGCCATAATCATGCAAATTGGTCGTGTGAAACGGAAGACAATATTTTCAAATGAGTACTCCCTAAGATCAGTTGAGGAAGAATCAATGTCTGATGATAGATTAATGGGATCACCTAATCTCCTAGACATGAAAAGGAAAAAAGCATGAGGAGTTAAAAACCACCGTTAAAATTCAAAAACACACAATTAGAAAGGGCAAGTAAAAAAAAGAAGAATAAGAGAGGAAAGCTATAAAGTTTGGTGCAACCAAAGAAGATAGAAATTTCAAAAATTTTCTAGGTAAAAACAATACCCATGGCTGAACGAAACCTCCCAAGATCCCATTGTTAGAGGTTGTACAACATCCTAGATCAAATCTAGAGAAAAAGGAAAGCAAAACTAACCTTTAGT
>JANHAO010002738.1:0-27857 GCA_026873985.1 Saraca asoca
TTATTTAATAAGATTACTTCTTATCACAAGATAACAACTCCAACCATTATAAGTACATCATAAGTCACTCTTTTACAATAGTCAATAATTAAGAATACAGTCAACCAAAATACAACATACCACAATTATACACCGCAGCCCAGAAGCTATATGGAAATCAACAAGTCAACAGCTATCTAACAACCAAGATTTTACACAAGCACATCAGAGCATCAATTCATCTTCAACTAAAAATTTAGGGAAATTTCAACATTTCAACCCCTCTAATTTCTCAGAAGTATTTCAGAAACAATTCTACAGTAAAATATTTCAAACTCATCAACTATTCGTAAACTACTCATATTTACACTTATACACAATTATCTTGATAACTATCAAACCAATCACTACGAAATAAATCTTTTATTCTACGATTGTTCATTAGGGTCTAAAGTATTAGTATCCAGCTCGACCAGAGCTGGGATGCTTCCAGTGAGCCTGTAGAGGCTATTGAACAAACTATACTACTGAGAACCTTTAACATAGCTATCTTGAGAAATTAACTGTAGAGTTACTAAAAAATAAATCTTTTATTCTAGGATGACTCATCGGGTCTCAAAGGTCCTACCCCCTGCTAGTCGCCGGCCGGAGTGCCGCTAGCGACCCAGAAGCACTCTTGGCCTAATCGGCCCACTTCCTCAGAAACCACATGTACTCACGTATACTTTCAGATACGTCATTCTAAGGGAGAAGAAGAAGCACCTAGCTTCAACGAAACTCCAGCAACACGCCGAAGCTTTGGGGAAGAGACCGGAATCACGCCGGCCAAAGATGTTCAGAAAGGTTCTTGAGGCTTTCACCGGCCAAGGATGGCCTTCAGGGAGCTTCAACAGGCCGCACGTTCACCGGCCTTGAGGAGAGCTTCGGAATGCTTTAGAAATTGGCCAAAAAATGGCTGAAGGAAGAAAGATGGTTTCCGGAAGAAGAAGACCCGCGAAAGGGCTCCGGGTCCTCCTGGAAAAATCCAGAAACCAGCCCAAAATATCAGCTTGGGGGAGACCAAAAATCGACTGGGTCGGTCACAGGCCAATTTTTTTCACTTTAACCCCTCCTCTTTTCCTTATTTCAGAATTTGCCCCACCCGAAATCAGAACTTTTTAGTTTAGTCCCTATCAAAATTTCATTTTAGTCCTTTCAAATTTCAAAATTTTATCTCAAATTTTCCTTTTTATTTTCCTAATTTTTTCAGGTATTACATAACTCTTCAATCTAAAAAGCTACCCAAACATGTTCTATATTCTTTATGGCACTCTACTACACAAATTGACACTCTAGCGATCTTAATAACTTTTAGGAATTGACACACTCTCATGCTTGTAATTTCATGCACCATTGTTGCACCTTTGATGTAAATCACAAACATTTAGAGTGAAAATCTTTATGTATTTTTTTATTTCCAACCATATTACTTCACCCAAATTTTTTTTCAAAAGATTGGAACCTCACTTGTTTTCTGTAAAGAACCCATCTTAGATATGAAACTTTCCAGCTTGTGAAATTTAGCTGGAAACAAATTGGCATGTTTGGTGGGACTCAGTTAAAGTATTTCTAACATCTGATCTTGTATGATCCTCAGAAATGGTATTATTTTATTAAGTAATTCTAAAAATATATCTATTGCTAGTTCTTAAAATGGCCCTAAAAAAGAAAAGAGGTCTGTCGATAATAAAAATGCTGGTGTTATATGAGTATTTCAACATCGCGAAGTAAGCTAACAAAATCCCAAAAAAATAGGAGCTAAGTTCGGCAAAGAAGCTCAGCTTACCAAGCCGTGAGATCGCTGAATGGAAGGACCAACCCCCAGCTCACTAAGCAGCAGCCTCCAGCTCGTCAACAACATGAGCTCGCAACCTATTCAAGCACAGGGACAACAAGCTCTTAGCGTAAAAGTTCTAACTCGTTGGGGACACACGTCTCTCTCAATTAGAAGCCCACTGAGAACGAACTCAAGCTCGTTACCTCGAAGACAGTAGCTCCCCCAGAGCGAAGGATTTGGCCTGCGAGGCCCAACAACAGCCCGGAGAGCTTGTTAAGTAGGAGACCAACATATGTATTGCCCAACAGACACATGGGGCTCACTTGCAGGATGTAATTTGTAGAAGCTAACTTACTGGATTTAGTCTGTTCGTTCTGTCCTATACATTAAATGTTTGATGTAATAGATTTGTTGCATATAAAATTACAATTGTAGCCTCCTCTACTCTATAAATAGAAAGAAGGAGATGAATGTTAAAGAGGCTAAGGCCACCATACTGAAACTCTGTAAAAATACTTTCAAATCAATACATTACCGTAAATGTAGGGTCTGATTTTATCCGGATTTGATCGAACTATGTTAAAAGCTCTATGCTCTTTGCTGCTCTTCCTCTTCTTCTCGCCTTCTATGTTTATTTACTGCCTTGGAACCAGATTATAGCTTGAGATCCAAAAAGAATCCTCTGTTGGCTGCAGTTTGGCCCAGAATCAAAATCTACCGTCAACAACCGGTAACATTGGTTCTGTTGAAAACGTGGTTGTTAATAATCAGAACAATCAAAACAATACATAAAGAAACAACCAAAATCAAAACAAAAATAAAAGGAACTGACAAAAAAGGCCAAATAGAAACTGAAATAATAACAATTCGACTAGAAACAGACCATGAGACAATAGTAGACCTATACTCGAGGGGCCAATGTCTTATAACATGCCATACTTCTTGCAAATGGACCAAAGTTACCATGGCAATCCATCTAGTCCGAGTCCAAAAAATGTTGTTGCTTTTTTGTAGCAGATGGATGAAAGTAATCATGGTATAGCCCACATAATGTCATAGCATATTGTAATCATATTTTGACCAATACTAGAAAATAATGCCTTAAGTCAATAAAAAATCAATTAGGCATTAGAAAGAATAGAAGTCCATCTAAGCAACTGTTGGAATGACAACAATGGTCGAAAAAATGGAACGAGGCATGAAAACATCAAAAATGAAAAACCTAAAATGGAATAACTATAGTATGATCAAATTAGAATACTTCGATGTGGAGAGAAAAAGATTCAAAATGATAATCGAATTAATGATAACATGTAAGTCCTAATAAACCCAAATCACAATCAAACTTTTTTACAAAGACCAAAATAAAATATCTAATTATTGGTCAAAGCATGCTTTCCCAACCATCATTTTAATTAAATCCCTTTAATTGCCTATTTAATAGAAATCTATTATTGATCGTTATGTAATTAATTGATGATTCATTTTTGTTATGAAATTATATTATAATACGCCGACTACTATAAAAAAAAGTTGAAATCATTGTAAAAAAAATAGAGTAATAAATAATCGTAAACGTAGGCGTTCGAATTAAATCGAATCATATTAAAAACTCTTTGTGTCTTTCTATTCTTTCATTCTCTCTCTCTTTCTTACAATATTGCCTTCACAAATTTATAATTTGCAATTCTGAATTTGAATTGATTAAATTCTCATGTAACATGAGGAGGACAAGGGAAAAAAAAAACATCAAGCAAGCATTATCAAGTGTAGTGTGGAATGTTTACTATTTCAGATAATAATAAAATAATAATTTTATAATTTAATAAATAATATTTCTTAAATTTTTCCGCTGACCTGTATAAAGTTTATCATACAATTCATTGGAGTGAAATCATAACACGTTGGAGTGGAAAATGACAAGTCGACGGGGCCCTTAGGAATGAAACAAATTTGACGAAACCGAAAAGCCGACAAAGTGATAACAAAGTGATAACCACCATCACTATATTGGACCCTATATTTCAGGCTAAGTTCAGTACTCCCTCTGCTCCTTTGTTTAAGTCGTTGCCGCCCAACAACCATACCATTCAATTAATTACTCCGCACCCTGATCGCCAATTGTCAAAATCACTTACTCACCACTAAACCAATTTTATTCTCCCTATTAATGCATGATTCATCAATGCAATGAAAATAATCGGAAAAAGGAAATTATTAAAATTAGTAAAAAAATATAAAAAAAAGGCATATTTAATATATTTTTATTTTTAAAAATGTTTCATATAAAAATTTAATAAAAAAATTATAATATATAAAAAATAAATCTAAAATATCTTTAAAAAATTGTACATGATTGATTGAACCTTTTTTTAAAAAAAATTTTGTTACATTCAAAACATAGCGTAAAATTTTGTTTGTGCACAATTTCTAACTAGTCTCCGAAGATTGTTTACATATAAGATTAATGAGTGGGTAAACTCAAGCGACACTATTATTTTTACATTTAGGATACGATTTAAATTAATTTTATTTGTTGTATAATTACTTTAATGTATCTATATATAACACTCTAATTTTAATCCTTAATTTATATTGTGAAAGTATAAAATTAGAAAATATCTGAATGGTATATGAATTTATTTTGTCTCTCCGTTGCATTTCATTATACACTTGTAGAATTTAAATAAATAAAATTTATTGAATAAGTTGAGTTAGTTTGCATTTTAGTAGATGCATTAAATCAATATAAAATAATACATATTAACATATTATTTATTATCTTTCACTTAATTATATATTTGGTCTCTTGTTAATTTAATAGTTACATAAAAAAATAAGTTTCAAAACCCAAACGTGACTGCTACCGACCCATTAAGAGTCTCAAAAGGCGTGGTTGATGCCAGAGACACAAGGAATAATAACCTATAAATCATAGAGGTCCCTCACCGACAGCATAGACTGTGAAGGACACCAGTCTGTGATTTGAGACCACACATTTATCCCAGCAGCAAATATTAAAAGTGCTGGACCATTTGGACACATGGGCTTCGACTGAACCAGCTCCGCTACCGGCCCAGCCAAAATGACTCGTGAGCTTGTTCTGAATCACCTGCAATCCGAGCGGTTTTCCTTCCGTGTTTATCCTGACAGCTGCTGAGTTTGTGTGACTTTGTGAGTCGGGTTTGGGAGACAACATAAACTCTTACTTCATCCGTTTTTTTTATTTGTCTTCTTTCGCAGAATATGTAATAAAATTTCAAATATTTTTCATAAAAATTTATTTTTATTTTTAATATAATTAAAAAAATAATTCAAATTCAAATTATTGTATTATGGATACCATACTTTTGTGCGCAGCCAAAACATGATTACATTGAAATTTTGAAGTGCAAGCAAAACCTACAAAAAGATAGCATATGTTTTGTTAGTTTGTTGGTGAGGTGTATTTAGAAAATTGTTGTTTGTATAATTCACAAATTCAATTTCAATTTTTAATTTTGATTTGATTAAAAAAATTAATAATAATTTTTTTTTGTATACTCAGCAGGATTCTTTAGCAAATTGGGTTTATATGTTTTTATTATCCTTTTGAAATGGATGCAACAAATTTGAAGTATATCTGTTGATTTCTGTGTCTGTGTAACAAAAGTAACATTATGGAGTATAATAATAAGAATCATAGGATTAAGATTATATATCTGTTAACGGTGGAATCTGGTTCTGATCTAAACTCTAATCAACAGGAGGATTCTTTTAAGATCTCTAATTGTTAACTGATTCAAACACAAAAAATTAACAAAAACTCATTAAAAAAGAGGGAAGAGCAGTAAGAAAGACGTAAGATTTTAACATAATTCGATCAAATGAGGGCAACATCGGACCTTATGTCCACTTATTCAGAAAGTGTTTTTATAGAGTTTCAGCATATAAGTTTTCTCTCTCTCCCTCCCCCCTTTGCAGATGGCTCCTTCCTCATTTTTATAGAGGATAGGAGGTTACAAATGTAATTATACACGCAGTAAATCTGATACATCAATATTTAATATACAAAATAGAATAGATAGGCTAAATCTTCTTTTTATTTACTACAGATTGTCTCTTGCAGGTAGACCCCGTGTGTCCGTTAGGCAGAGCATGACTTGATCTCCTGTGATCTCTGGTTCAGCGAGCTCTAAGGTTGTTGATCACATTTCGCTAATTAGATCTTTCGAGCAAGTCTCTTTGGGATGACGAAGTCGAGCTCGTTCTTTCGTGGACGAGCTCGAGTTGAGGGGGCTGCTCAGCGAGATGAATTGAAAACTTAGCGTCCTGAGCACTCTTCGAATCGAACATTTACCATGCTTAAGTCGTTCATTGACCTATCTGAGACAATCTAGATTTCATATATAACAATATGAAACAATGCATTTTGCTGAGTCTCATGGGAATCTCACTCTACTTTGGCTTTGATAAGGTTTGAATTATGATTCTTTGCAAGTCAATCTTCAAAACTTGTTTGCATCATTGTCACATTGATGCTAAGCTCAACTCCAATACATCAAATCATATGCTCCCGTTGATTTTTTTCTAATTTTTTTTTTATCATTTGACTTCTATTCTATATGCTAATTTTTAAACCTCATTATTCATAATATCTAACGAAAATTTTTAAAACTCTACACGTGAAGGCTAATATTCAATCAAACAAAAACAAATGTTATTACTTATGAGCAACTGCAAATAATCTTCTCTATCCTTAAATGACTACGTCGAATTTGCTTTAAGGCCAAAACGGCTGCAAGCTTTTCCCTAACCACTTCAAGATCATGTCAAATTAATAGGAAATTATTTTTGTTGTTTAAATATTATATCATGAAATAAATCAGATGAAATTCACCAGTAATAAAATTCATTTTATATGCTTTTTTTTGGTTTTAAAAAATATTCTTACACTAAAAAAATAAAAATATTGAAGAATGGAAATGCAAGTAATCAGGATTTAATAGGTCTAGTGGGTAAAAGAAAAAAACTCTTTGTATACTCAAATTAATTATAACTCAAGTTTTTACTTTATTCAATATATAAAAATTAAATATACATTATTGTAATTTTTAATTATTATAATATATAAAAATTTCATAAAATTAGTAAATAAATGATATTTATTATCAGGTGAGAGTAAGATAAGTCTCATGAATATTTTGGTGAAATTGGCGGTCGGAGGTTCAGAAAACAATGAAGAGGGATGCAGGGACAAGCAAGGAAAAATAGGCCGGCAAAAGAACCTATCACTGATACGGACACCTTAGCCCATGTTCCCCAGCACCTTGTCTTTTACGCTTTTACCCTCCCCACCAGCTCTCTATTTCCCGGTTCCCTACTCGGTTTCTCTTTATATTAAATTAAAACCTCTTCTCTACAGCATACCCAGATCTCCGGTTACTTGGTACTCCTTTTCTCTTTACAACTTCATATGTAGTTCTATATTTATCAGCAATCTGTTTCTGTCTTGCTGATTTTGAGTAGCTCTCTCACTCACTTTCTTACATGGAGCTCCAACTGGGTCTGGCTCTCCCAATCAATCCTAACAACAGCAAAGACCTTGACTTGAATTCTTATGCTTATGACGCTAATGGGCACTTAATTCCATTCACTCTGAATTACAACTCTTCAACTGTATTCAACAATAAACGTGGTTTTAACCAAGTCTTCGACCAAACCGCAGAGCAACAGCTCCGCACTCTGCTTCTGTTGCCGTTAACACCTGACCAACAAAACCACGACCACGACCTTGATGACCGCCATAGCAATTGTTCCACTATCACCAAGTAAATTCAATTCTCTGTTTCGAGTTTTTAACTGCTTTTTCTTTTATATTTTCTTTGGCTGACCAAAAGTTGAATGGTTCTGACTTCTGATTAATCTGTTGAACGTATAATTAGGAATGATGCAGAAGCTGTAGTGGCGGGTTGGCCACCCATAAATTCTTGGAGAAAGAAATTTCGCCACGACAGCCATGGCCTTCATAGTACTGCAGAGAATGATGAAAAAGTTGAGATTAATAGCTATGGCGGTTCTTTCGAAGCCAGAAGATCCAATGCTCTGTACGTGAAGGTGAAGATGGAGGGAGTTGGGATTGCACGAAAGGTTGATCTCAGCTTGCATCATTCTTTTAAGACGCTAAAGGAAACCTTGATGAACATGTTTGGAAAATGTAGGTATAACCTAACCTGGAACATTTGTATCTCCGAAATTCCAAAGAGAAAAAGGGATTTACTATTTTACTTTTTATGTTGTTCTGTTAGGGATTTGTATCGAAACAGGCCATCAGCATTCAAACTGCTATAAACTGGTTTATCAGGACAGGGAAGGTGATTGGCTACTTGCAGAAGATGTGTCATGGAGGCAAGTTTATGTTTTAATTATATAACTTCAACATCGATTATGTCCCATTTTATGAGACACGTACTGTGTTCTAACTAGTATAAAATGATCGGTTCTGCAGAAGCTTCATTCGCTGTGCCCAACGTCTCAAACTGTTGAAGAGCACTGGATGATTATCAAGAATTGAATCAAGTCATCAACTTTGTGGCTTGACAACTTGAGCAGTCTGCTTACGTAATAACTGGAATCCTATGTCTTTTGATGCATGTGTTATGACCGCAGGATGTTAGAATCTTTAGTTTTTTTGTATGAACTGGGCGCATATATTTTGTAGCAGCACAATATTTCAGCATCCGCAACCTTCGGATGGAATGTAAATGCTTATAAATCATATATATTTCTCTGTGTTTTTTTGCTGGGTTTAAAACCCCGTTGGCCTTGCCCGCATGGAAATTCCCAATGTAAATATGTAATCGATGAAGACAGAGGAACAAACATCTATGAACGTGTCTTTCTGAGGAACTATGAAAAGTAACTTTACTATTATATGCGATGGGGATGTGGATAGTTCTAAAACGTTGGGAGGGATTTACAAATTTTTTGCTTGGAAGTCGGAATTTGGTTCCTCTGGTGAAAGCTGTTTTCTATGGTAGAACATGCAGTGTTGTAGCTTGTAATGTTCACCTTGTTTCAAAATCAGGCTTTGAAATCTGACCAATTACAAACAAAGATTTTACATGAACTTCAGAAATTGCTTCAATGAGAACTGAATAAGAGAATCTCTGGAAAAGCTGTGAAGTTCTTAGTTTTTTCTTTTTAATATATATATTTTAATTGAAGCAACATCCTCAGATGTCTAGATTGAGAAAACATGCAGAAATATCCAATATGCATATTTTATGTTTTCGTACTGGCTGGAAGAATAGCTTCAATATCAGATCAGTTAAAAACCGAATAGTAGTATGCTTGATGGATAGTGATCTTCTTCTAATGAACTGTGTGGATAATATGGCCTGCACTCAGCAGTGTTCAGTTCTTCTGAACATTCCATCTTCGTGTAGTAGCCATAAGCAGTTCTTCGAGTGCTTACAAGACTTAGCTAACATTGAATCTACTCTCTTGCCCCACTTTTAATATGGCTATTGTGATGAGATTTATTGTCCAAAAGATGTTGATTTCTATGTATTGTCTAATTCATTCATGGACCTACTTCACTTGGTTTTTCCGGCTGAGTTTCCAGCATTAGGTACTGACACGAAAATATTCTAGGGTGTTACAGTGGAGAATTACAACGTTCTTCCGTGTAATAAGAATTTCTTATTTCTTAAGTCAGCACGACAGAGAGTGTGAAACAATAAAGTAGAACCCATGATCATGGGAGTCTCATCTCTACAAATCTCACTTCTTTTTTATGTCACCCTCTTTCCTGTATTGGTGTATATATCAACACCTATATATATGACATCATCATGATGTATTGGTGGATATATCAACACCTATAAAAATGGCATCGTTATGATTTTATGAATAATGACAGAGAAGATAATTGTATGTAAACGTGGTAACTAATGTTGACATATCAAACACTTTTGCTTTGTGCTTTGAGGCTTTTTTTGTGTTTTTTTCAGCTAAATGTGATTGATAGGCAGCCAATTGCTTTCTCTTTAATCAATCTCTGTTTATTATCTCAGTGGATTATTTTTTATTACTTAAAGGAAAGAGTACTCCTCAAAATCAAGAGTTCAAAACATCTAACCCAGATGTTCAATACTTAATATAAATTTATTTAATTAAAGCATCTAAACAAATTTATTTAATTAAAGCATCTAAACTCTAGAAAGTTTATTAATGGACCCTTAAAATATGCATTTTTTGAGGAAAAAAATACAACTATGAAGTGTATGAAAACTACACTAATTTATTCTCTAATTTGAAATCCTACACTTTGTCCTAATTAAACATATTCCATTAAGAATTTAACAAAATATTCCTTAAATATTTATTTGGTAAATCAAAAGTAATATTTTTAAAATCAAATAATATTAAAAACTACATTATTCCCAAAACAAAAGCAATCTTTTATGTAACCTAATAAAAATTCACACAAAATATTTGTAATTTTATTTTTTTTCTCTTATTAAAGCACCAAAAATTGAAGAATTTTTTTTTTTTTAGTGAACAAGGGGGCTAAAACACCCAAAAAAAAAAAACTACTATATCCAAACTACATGTTAGACCCAATCACATCACTAAAAATGAAATATTTCAATTCTAAAGAAGGACTATACGGAATAGATAAACCAATATTGTGGATTAGAGTGTGGTTAGCAAGTCAATCTACACACTTATTTTCTTTCATATAAATGTGTCTTATCCTTACTTGTCAGTTATTTAAGAACAACATCTTATACCAGATAATAAGAGAATCCAAGTTTGTATTCTTCACTGTTCTTATAGAAAGCACATCTACAATCAACTTAGAGTCAGACTCTAAAATAACCTATTTAAAACCTATTTGTTAAGCTAATTGGAGTCCATGATCAATCCCCCATATTTTAGCCATAATAATTGAGCATATGCCCAGATTGCAAAAGAACCCTTTCACCTACACTCCCTCCTCATTTCTAATAATGCCACCACATCCTACCAAATCAGAATTGGACTTTGAAACATGTTAATATTTATTTTACACTACCCTGCTACAGGAGGCTCTTATTTATATTCACCTCATATAAGAGACGTTGATCCTGCATGTCCCCAGCCAAACAATAAGCCACTTCCACGTTATACATTGTTGCCTTAATACATGCAACTTGATTTATCGGCCTAACAAACCCTTGTTCAAATATTTGATTATTCCTCCAAACCCAAAGCTTTCACAAGGTAATACCCTACATCAAAAGCCAATCATCTTCTTCTCTCTTCCAAAATTGAGACTGCAAATTAACTCTAAACCTGTCTTCATTGTCATTGCCAAAAAAAAAATCATTTTACTTCTCACATGGATTAACTACAGCCAAGCAATCGCACAATCTCTAAGTACATGCATAAGAGCCTCTGTCTTCTCATGGCAAAGACTACACATGCTTAATCTCAACCCCTTTTTAAATCTCTCAGCATTTGCAAGAATTCCATTTGAACAACATTTCCACAAAAATAGCTTAATCTTCTTTGGCCCTTTCCACTACCAAATTTGTTTTTACAGAGAGTTACTCTGTGTCACAACTGCACCCACCCTCCCTATGTATGTATGCAAATTTAACATTAAAATCTCCTATAGCAGAATATTTCCAATGTAATGTATATTGCCCAAGCAATTCTGTAGGCGTTGGTTCAACTGCAGTTCACAATACCATCTCTCGAGGAAGCTAAGTAGCTAACTTGTTCAGCTTGTAGTTCCCAATATCCAAGATGTAATCAGTTGCACATTGATGTTCCAGTTAAAACTGGTGAAACACTAATAGATGGTCTCACAATCTTATATCACCTATTTAGTAGTTATCCCAAAGATACACCGAATGACCATTATTCATGTTTGCACCCAAATCTTCTAGAACAAAATCCCATATTTTGCCTAAACTTTTCCAAAACATAGAATCTGATTGACTCATAGTAACATGTTTTTTTCTAGTCATTCCTTCTCCTATATGTATGCTTTAAAACTTCAATCCAGAACTTATTTTCATCCTCTAGCAAATTCCAAACTAACTTCATCAAGCAAGTTTCATTCATATATTTTAATTTCCTAATTTCTAGCTCCCTTAGCCCCTTTGGACAAGTGATAACCTCCTGAGAAACAATGTGTAACCATCTCTCATGAAAGTTGTGTCCCCAAACAAAATTATGTTGATATTTTTTCATTTCATCAAAAGTTACTTGTTAGATAGCTACACACTGCATCGTATATATTGGAATAACACCTGTAACCAATTTAGCTGACAACAATCTCCCAGCCATAAAATGGCAGATCATCTTCCATCCTGCTAATTTGTCTTTTATTTTCTTGACCACATGTTGATAAGTATAATAAGTAAGTCTCTTATGAATTAAAGGGACACCCATATATAAACCAAGATCCTTAGAGATGTTAAAACTACATTTCTCAACAATTGGTAAATGTCTGTCCTGTCTTACATTCTTAAAAAAGGATATGTTTGTTTTAGCATAATTAACTTGTTGTCCCAATATTTTAGAAAAAAATAAGATAACTCATAACAATATTAATCTGATCCACAAAAGCCTTACCAAATGAAAGTAAATCATCAACAAACATTAAATTAGATATACCTGGGCCAGTTCTACTTGTTTGAAGAGGAACCCATTTATGATTCTTCACAGCTTCACATATAATATGTGACAATTTATCTATGTAAAGAACAAAAATATAAAGGGATCATGGGTCATCTTATTTGATTCCCCCCGAAGGTTGAAAATAATCGATTCTACTGTCATTCCATAACACATTTAAAGAAGAGGATATGATGCAATTCATAATTAAATCTAATAAACCCTTCTCCATATTAATCTGCTGTAAAACTTTTTTAAGAAACACCAAGTTTAAGCAGTCATATGCTTTCTCTAGATTAACTTTAATAGCAAAAAAAAAAAAAAAAATCTCTTTCCTCTCATTTTTCTCATAATGTGGAATAACTCTTGAGCAATAATGATATTATCTTGTATCTTCCTTTCTAGAACAAAGCTTGCTTAAAAAGGGGATATAAGATCAAGCAACATAGGCTTGGCACGGTTCACCACAATTTTAGTCACCCTTTTATATATAACATTGCACAACAATATGAGTCTAAATTGATTCATAAATTTAGGCTTCTCAATCTTTAATATTAAATAAATCAAAGTTCCATTAATCCCACGTAGATCATAAGAGGAAAAAAAAATTATAAATTCAAAATCCCTTCTAGCAACTAGATCCCAATATGTGTGAAAAAAGGTGGCTAGGAATCCATCCTCTCTGAGGGCTTTAGTCACTCCAATCTAGAAAGTAACTTTTTTCACTTCCTCCATATTCACCTCCGCCCGAAGTCTTCTAAGTCAATTATAATTTAGGACTAGGTACGAAAGTTTAGTAACGACTAAAACTCTACCTCTCAAATCATCAAAGAAGAGGTTTCTATAAAAGTTACAAATTCGATCTTCAATATCCTTCCTGTTATGAACCTAGTTTCCATTTTGATCCCAAATCATATTAATTCTGTTGCGGTTTCTCCTGATGACTATTTTGTATGGTAATATTTTGTATTCCTATCCCCGTTAATAATATATTTTGTTCCAGACTTTTGATGCCACATGATTTCCTCTTGCTTTAAAATTTGTGAAAGTTCTTCTTGCAACTAAGCTTCCAACTTATAAAGATAGGGATTTGACCTCCTTTCAGTAGCTTGTTGAACACCTACTATTCACACAAGGATCTTCTTTTTCTTCATGTGAATATTACTAAACACATTTTTATCCCACTTTTTCCCAATTGTTTGAAAATTTCTTAGATTATCAACTATATTAATATTATCTGACCATTCTTGTTGAAGCAAAGTCGAAACATCTTTATGGGTTAACCATGCTACCTCAAATCTAAACGATTTAGTATCTTTGTCCCTACATTTTTCAAACAATTTAATTAAAATAGGATAGTGGTCAGAAAACTGCAATTGAGCCTTCAACTTATAAAAATTGGAATTTGACCTCTTTTAGTAGTCCGTTGAACACCTGCTATACGCGTAAGAATCTTGTTAGCCTAGGTTACCCTAACTACATATTTTTCTTGATTTTGATGTTGAAAAATAATTTTAGTTTAAATCATTATCTGACAATATATTTCACTATTTATTATTATTTATTTTACAAGTTCAAAGTATATGTGATTCAAAATATCAAAATTAGAGTTAGTAATTATTTATTTTTATAGGATCTTTTGTAAGTGAATTCCAATGAGATTTGATTCAAGAAAATATTTATTATATGATATAATGACGTATAAATAAACCACTTGAAGAAAACAAAAAATCAAATATTTTTTAAATAAAGATTTTTTCATAAGTACAGATTTTATAAAATGATTTTATATCTTTTGAATCGATTCACTAATTGATTCATGTTGAAAAATATATATGTATCGATTCATGAAGAAAAGCTTTGAAAAAAATTTTAAACTGAAGGTTAAGATTTTGCTTTGAATCAATTCACAAACTAAAAGTTAGTTATTCTATTATAGTCAGTTACAGCAGTTACAAAACCCCTAATCACCTTTAATTTTTATTAGTTTTCATATCTTTCTCTCTTTTTCAAGTGCGAAAATCTCAAAGCAATTAGAGCTTATTTAAATTTGATTCTACCTCATTACATCTTTGAATCAAAAGGATTTCAAATCAAATTTCTACAAAATTCACATTAGCTATTTGAGATTTCATCTCAAACTTTTGGTATTGTATTTCTTACTTTACCTTGATCTTTTCTTATCTCATATTTTCTTTTGAGATTTATAGGTTAATAGGAACCTTATTTAGGTTAGCAAGAGCCTATTGAAATTCTTATGATTATTTTAGGTTTGGAAGAGTTAAGTGAAAATCTTCTAAGTTAAAAAGATCTCTGTTGTAATTCTTGTTTGTTAAATTGACAATTTAGGAGCCTATTTTAATCCTAATATTTTGATAATAAAAGTAGTAATCTAATTGAAGATTATCCAGTGGAATAAACTTAAATTTAAGTTTCAATTCAAGTTACACCGCTTTAAAAACCCTGTGCATTGAATCTTCATTTTTCTGCTTTTGCATTTACATTCTTACCGTACGATTGTCAATTTTGTATTTTGCACATTTACTAATTAATTCTCTGTAATTCTTCTGGATAGAAAATAAATCTTTACAATCTTGTCAAATTCAAAGAATTTATAATAATTAAATGAGTATATAAATTCCCCCAAAGGAATAAGGATAAGATCCGTAATATATCTTTATTTGGGACCCTCAAATCTTCTTTTTTGTTATGTAAATATTACCAAACACATTTTAATTCCACTTTTTCACAACTGTTTGAAAATTTCTCAGATTATCAATCATATTAATATTATCTGACCATTATTGTTGGAGGAAAGTCATAACATCTTTATGGATTAACCATGTTGTGTCAAATTTAAACGATCTAATATCTTTGTCCCCACCTTTTTCAAACAATTTAATTGAAATAGGATGGTGGTCAGACAAAGATCTTGGAAATACCTTAACATTAGCTTCAAGAAACATCATTCTCCAATCTGTATCACACATCATCCAATCCAACTTTTCAAAAAGATGATCACATCCATATTGTTATGAGCCATTCCATGTGAATTTACCACCTTACATCTCCAAGTTAAGCAAGTTATAATTATTTATTTTTTCATTGAAAAGACTTGCCCTGTACGAATTGAAAAGGGCACGTTCAAAAGAAATCAAGAATTAATGTGAAATTATATTTTTTTCTCATCTTGATTTGTTATATTTTATTGATCATATTTAAACTATAATTTTTTACATTAGCATACAAATTTTTGACATTCGCTTCTATTTTTTTTATTTTATTTGTTAAATGTGTAATTATTTTTGTCTATTTATTAGGTGTGAGCAAGAATTTTTGTAACTTTTTTAAGTTATGAGTCCTTTTTTTTTTTTGGTTAATTCCCATATATGAATGTAATTTTTGGAAGTTTATCTTAATACATGAGCTTAATTTTTTTTTGTTATAAGCCACAAAATTTTGCTGTCATGGTTCCGTTTGATGACCATGTTCATATCATAATATTTCATATTCCTAACCCCTTTAATAATTCACTCTATTCTAGATTTTTTATGCCACATGATTTCCTCTTGGTTTAAAACTTGTGAAAGTTCTTCCTACAACTAAGCCTCTAACTTATAAAGATGGGGATTTGACCTCCTTTCAATGGCTCATTGAACACCTGTTATTCATGCAAGGGTCTTCTTTTTCTTCATGCGAATATTACCAAACACATTTTTATTCCACTTTTTTACAACTGTTTGAAAATTTCTTAGATTATCAATCATGTTAATGTTATCTAACCCTTCTTGTTGAAGGAAAGCTAGAGCATCTTTATGGGTTAACCATGCTGCCTTAAATCTAAATGGTCTAGTATTTCTATTCCCACATTTTTCAAACAATTTAGTTAAAATAGGATGGTGGTCAAAAAAGATTTTGGAAGTACCTTAACATAAGCTTCTGGAAATCTTATTCTTCAATCTGTATCACACATCATCCAATCCAACTTTTCAAAAAGACAATCATATCCATATTATTCCGACCCCTTTCATGTAAATTTACTATCTTACATCTTCAGGTCAAGTAAACTACAATTATTTATTTTTTTCATTGAAAAGATTTGTCCTTTGCCAATTAAAAAGAGCACCTTCAAAAGAAATCAGGAATTAATACGAAATTATAATTTTTAATCTTTTTTTTTCTTCTTGATTTGCTATATTTTATTAATCATATTTAAACTGGAATTTTTTAGGTCAGCATGCAAATTTTTTACATTTGTTTCTAATTTTTTCTAGTTTATTTATTAAATGTGTAATTATTTGTATTTATTTAGTAGGTGTGAGCAAGAATTTTTGTAATTTTTTTTTATTTATGAGTCCTTTTTTTGTTAATTCCCATATATGAATGCAATTTTTGGAAGTTTATCTTAATACATGAGCTCATTCTCTTTTTTTTCTTATAAGCCACTTTTTTGTTCAATTTTTCTTATCCAATAAAATCATATGATGATAAAATTATTATTGTTGTAAAAAACTTTACTCTCAAATACATTTTTTTGATCAAAAAATTTTAAAAAGAAGAGTTTCATACAAATGATATTTTTGATATTAATTGGTCAAACAATACCATTGATAAGAAATAGTCATTAAGCGAAAAACTAACAAAAATTTTTAATATGTGTTTATATAAAACTTGTTTCATAATTAAAGGGAATGCCACTTAAAATTTTTAAATTAAAGGGAAAATAAGAATAATTTTCATATAACTAAAAAAAGTCAACGTATTTATTTTATATATACACATAAAAAGTCTTTAACCTCGAAGGGAAAGGAAATATGAATTACGAATTTACTAATTTTAAAGGTATAAATTGAATCCACCGGAGAGATGGTAACCAGTGGATTAAAAATATCCGATAATATGCAGCACTTTTTATTCTAATAAAAATGTGGCACTCCACATAAAAGTGATTTGAATATGTGACAAATATACCAGTGATTCGAAAACGGCCCCTGTATATTGGAAAAATGGATGGGAATTGGAAAGTATTGGTGGCTGTCATTTCAAATTGTAACAATTATTAAAATAAACAATTTGCTTTCCGTATGGGTCGAAAATTCCCATAAATTCTGGTAATATCTTCAAGTCTAATGTTCCACTGATTCGAGGTTATCCCATAATAATGTTATTTACAATCTGATGGAACATCAACTTGTCCTGAAAAGGATATGTGGAGAACAGTGCAAAACCACTAGAATGTTGGATGATAATGACAGAAGCTCTGAAATCTTCACACCAAAACGAAAGGGCAAGAATCTGACGTGTTCATGTATCTGCCAGGTTGTCATCATCATCTACAATCAGATACTCATAATTCACATTAATGATAAATTACCACTTTATAATATAATGAATGTTTCAAAATTATTCGTTACTTACACTAATTCAATTTTGTATTTTATTGCAAAGAGCAACCATGTTAAGTGTGACTCTCACTTTTTATCTGCAAAATACCAATGATTAACAGATTTTTGTTTTTATGAAAGTTTGGACTATGTTACTCTCTAAAAATCAAATAATAATAAATTTATAATTAAAATTTCATATTTATAAATAGTTTCATAATTAATCATAATATCAATGCAAGTGATAAAAATTAACTAAAAATTTGTAAACAAAAATTATATCTTGTACTTTATTAATTAATAAGACATAAAATATAATGTTATAATATGTTTGGATAAAGTAAAATCAAGAGAAGTGAGAAAGAACGGACAGTTATATCCACTAATTAAAAATATAAATAATTGAGAGATAATTTTTCCGTTTCTTGTTTATTTCTTTTTCAGTCTTTCTTATATTTTTTCTCCCTTGGCCTCCAGATATACTATTAAAGTATTTGATTCTTCAATTATTCATCGGTGTGGGGACCGGGAAACCATATGAAAAGGCATGAGCTTTTATAGATGATAGAGCCAAACACACTGTACAGGCTCAGACAGTATGTCAAATAAATAGAATAATTGGAAGTGCTTGCTACCTTTGGATAATGAAGCAATTAAGAAAACTCTTAGAAAGTGACATTTACAGGTGAGGATGCATATCAATTAACCTAAATGTACCTTTCTTCTGATGGGGGGGGGGGGGGTCCTCTTAGAAAGGGAGTGCTTTCTTTGATGCTAAAGCAATAAAGTTTATCACTAGAAATATATTCGTGTTTTATGATATAAAATTAAGAAAATCAAAATTGAAGTAATCTTCGGAAAAATTCACTCTCTTGGTACTTTTCTCTTTTAGTGGCATAAGCTCAAATCCAGAAAGTTGATACGCTATATATGTTTGCCATCTTACCTGCTTTTTGTAAACAAAAATTAACAAGCTTCCTTTTTAAGAAATAATCAAAGCGCACTTACTAAAAACCAAAAGCTCATCGCAGTTGTTTAATAGCCAAGAAATCATGATTAACAGGACAAAATAATGGGTGTGGAGAAATCTTTCAACTCTTAAAATTTTGATATTTTTATATTTAAAAATTGTGCGAATCTATAGTATTAAAGGTATATTGAAACAAACAAACGTTTTAGATTATGTGACAAAATCTAACTCAATAATAATTTATAAAAACAATCTTGATTATTCATTTTTTATGAATAATTTATTTATCTTATAAATTAGTTATTTTTTAATTTTTATTGAAGACTAAAAATTACTGAAATTGTATAAATAAAGTTGACAGTTATAAAGAAAATTTTATTGTTGTGGGTATTTTTGGAATCATATAAATGGGCTAGTAAAAGTCTAATTGACAAACTCAGCTAATAAGGATCCAGCTTACCTAGGATTGAGGTCGTTAGATCAAGACATCAAGTCGCTAAATACGAGCTAAGGTCACTGGTGAACAATGGTCAAAGTAGTCACCTTAGGTCATTGAGAACAAGACTCAACTCGTAGATCAAAGCACGTATCCACAATCAACAATCCAAGAAAATCCATTCACTTTCCTACTTTGATAGGAGTCTGTTATAATCATCAACTCTTATCCATTATATAATCCTAATCAAGTCATGATACTTATCGTTATAGATTTACATTCAAACTGTAACCCCTCAACCATTATAAAAAGGGATGAAATCATTGTGTATGATACGATCAATTATCAAATTCAAAAACACTCAACAAAGAGTAATAAAAGTCGTGGATGTAGGGGTCAAACTGACTTTATCCGAATCACGTTAAAAACTTCTGGTGTCTCTCTGTTCTTCCTCTCTCTTTCTTTCTCTTTTCACATTCAATCTGTAGTTTAGGATTTTGAATTTGGGTTAATCGGATTCGATCGTTAACATTTTAGCGCTAGAGGAAGGGCCTTAAACTACATTCCCCTTAGCCTTTTTCGATGGCTAGAGGAAGAACCACCAGGAGTTCAGATGCTACAGTTGACTAACCTGATGGTCATATGGAACAATAAAGGGATCCAATCCTTCTCACAGCAGGCACTTCTACCGTCCCCACCACAGGTGTTGCCACCAATATGCCCCTAGTAGCTTCACACCAATATGATATTATTGATAGAATACAAGCAAGGCATCAGCCTCATGAGGTGTTGAAAAAGCGGTAGGAGAGTTGTCTGAAGAGATTAGGACATTGACTCAGGCACAAGCCTAGTACTCACAAGAGTAGAATAGGGGTGCTGCATAGGAAGAAACTCTCCAACAAACATAGGAAGGAGCTCATAACCATATGGTAGAGGAGCTACTTCAGAGGGTAGAACAGTTGGGACAATGCCCTCGAGCTCAAGACCACAGAGATCATTATGAAGGAAGGACACCGTTCACCAGAGAGATTGAGAAAGAGCATCTCCCTCACAGGTTCAAAGTTTCCACTATCTCGCTATAAAATGGGGATAGTGACCCACATGACCACCCGGATGCATTCAATATATAGATGGGTCTTCAGACAACCGATCCTCTTGTCAAGTGTTGTGTCTTCCCAGCCACTCTAGAAGATATACCTCGAACATGGTTCAAGAAGCTCAAAGCACATAGCATTGATGGTTAGGAAGAATGCCAGAGGAGATTCATCAATCAGTACAAGGCACTGAGAAGGCAATTTACACCACACTGTCACCTCGTGATAGTCTTTTAATAAAAAAATGAATCACTGAAAGACTACATAGCCCGGTTCAAACATGAGGTCAGTAACGTAGAGGATCCCTCAAATAAGAGCATCTTAACAGCGATCTCAGTGAGACTCGGCAAAGATGGAAAGCTATATGAGAGTATATATGAGTCTTCGGTAAGGGATCTGGGTGAATTCTATAAATGAACTGCCAAAGAAATCATGTGAGAGGAAACTTTTGGCTCTAAAAAGTCTAAGGATGAGGCTAATAGCTCGAACTAGAATAGAAAGAGGAACAATACCAAGAACTGCAAGGAGAGTCAATGCCAAAAATAAGGTCACAAAGAAGGCCAGGAACTAGCAATCTCAGTGTAAATGTTGTCATAATAGCTATAGCATCTTATCAAATACTCAAGAAAGGATCTTTGCAATGGAAAAAGATAGGGGGATTTTGGGAAGCCCAACCCCATAGGGACTCCCAACCAGTTCAGAAACAAGAACAAGTATTGTGCTTATCATGATGAAATCGAACACAACAATTTAGAATGCAGGGCACTCAAGGATACAATTAAAGACCTAATCAAGAGAGGTTGTTTAAAAGATTATGTGCTGCGACCCACGGAACAGCAACCTCAACAGCACTAGCGATCAACATGACAACAATGCCAATAAACTCCTAAGTAGGAGGAGGCACCTTCAGTAAGAACTATATTTACTATTCACGATGGGTCTCACATTACTGGTACCTCAAACAGGTCGCATGAACGCCACGTGCGAGAAGCAAATCATGTCCTATTTAAGGGACACAATGAATTCGAAGGTCCCCCCAAGAAAGCAAGAATGACTTCAAACAGCATCACCTTCACAGATAAAGATGCACAAGGGGTATATTCTCTCTATAATGAGGCACTGGTTATCTAAGTCAGAATTGGAAACATCGAGGTATGAAGAATTATGATCAATACAGGCAGCTTGATGAATGTCATGTACAAGGGATGTTTTAAACATATTGGTTTAACTGCAGGTCAATTGAAACTTTCCCCAGAGCCCTTTTATGGCTTTATAAGAGATGCAATAATACCAGTAGGGCAAATCAGGCTTCCTATCACTCTTGGGGGTTCAAGTCATCAAGCTACCATATTGGCAGATTTTTCGATTATCGATTATCCCCCGACATATAATGTGGTACTGGTGTGACCTACAATGAATGAGGTAGACATGATCATATTAACCAGAACACTTACCGTTAGGTTCTCGACCCCCAATGGAATCAAATGTGTGCGAGGTGAGTAGTACATTGCTCGACACTACTATAAAGATGTAGTCAAGCTGGGGATGAGAGAAAACAAGGTTAATGTGGTTTCTGACACAGAACCATGAGCTATGAGCACAACAAGGGTTAGCCATGATCTTAACCCACGCGAGGTAGACACAAACAGAGTAACTGGTCCAATGGAGGAGCTCGAAGATGTATAGGTCAGTGAGGTAGATTTTAAAAGATGCCTCAAATTAGGAAAAACTTGCCCCCATATGTAAAAACCTAGCTAACCGAATTCTTTAGAGCAAACCTGGACATTTTCGCTTGGAACCATAAGAACATGGTGGGAATTGATCCCAAAATCATGTCATATAAGCTCAATATTGACCCTTATTATAAGTCAATCCGCCAAAAAAGGAGGCTAATGACTGCTGAGCAATCTCAATAAAGAAGTGGATAAGCTTTTGGCTAACAAGTTCATTCGAAAAGTCTACTACCTGACTTAGGTGGCCAATCTTGTGCTTGTAAAAAAGAAAAATGGGAAATGGAGAACTCATATTGATTTTATGGACCTTAACAAAGCATGTCCAAAGGATAGCTTCCCTCTGCTGAGGATTAATTAGTTTGTGGATGCAACTGCTGGTCACCCGCTTCTCAGCTTCATGGATGCCTAGTCGGGGTACAATTAGATCCCCATAAACCCACAAGATAAGGAGCACACCTCGTTTATCACTGACCACAGATTGTATTGTTACAAGGTAATACCTTTTGGACTGAAGAATACAGGAGCAACCTACCAATAGTGGGTGAATATGATGTTTGAGGAACAGATCGGGAAGATAATAGAGGCTTATATGGACGATATATTGGTAAAGTCTAAACAGGTTATCAACCATATCCGTGATTTGGGGGAGATGTTCTAAATTCTAAGAAAGTATCAAATGAAGTTGAATCCACACAAGTATGCATTTGGGGTGGCTTCGAGAAAGTTCTTTGGATTCATGGTCGATAATAAAGGAATTGAAGCAAATTTAGAGAAAATCAAGGCACTGGTTGATATGAGATCCCCTGTCAAGATCAAGGATGTACAGAGCCTAAATGGCCAGGTCACAGCGCTCAGTAGACTTATCTTCAAAGCGATAGATAAATGCATCCCATTCTTCAATGTGCTAAAGAAGGTGAAATAATTCAAGTGGACTGAACAGTGTGAGGTTACATTCCAACAACTGAAGCAATACATTGGTCGAGCTCCACGTTTATCCAAACCAAAGGAAAGTGAAACACTCATTGTTTACTTAGGGGTTTCCTAACATGGTCTCAGTGCAACTCTGGTATGAGAAAAAGGTGGAGCCCAGTTCCCAATCTATTATATAAGCAAGAAGTTGCTAGACGCTAAAACGAGGTAGATGCCAATGGAGAAGCTCACTTACTGCCTCATGGTAGCATTGAGGAAGCTGCGACCTTACTTTCAGGCATATACAATAGAAGTGCTCACACAATTTCCACTTAGACAAATCTTGCAAAAAATAGATACCTCAAGTCGTCTGCTCAAGTGAGCAATTGACCTAGCTCAATTCAACATTAAATACAAGCCCAGGCCAGCAATTAAGGGGCAAGCCTTAGAAAATTTTATTATGGAGTTCACAGGGCTTGCAGAATAGGAAACAGAGGCCTCAGAGGCTCTAAATTGGGAATTATATGTCAATGGGTCGTCAAGTGAATAGAAGGCTAGAGCAGGAGTGCTTCTGATTAGCCCAGAGGGACACAAAATCCTCTGTGCACTAAGATTTGATTTTTAGGCCACAAATAACAAAGTGAAATATGAAGCATTATTGGCAAGGCTCTGTCTAGTAAAGGAAATGCGAGCTAAAAACCTAAAGATATATAGCAATTCCTAACTCATAGTCTGACACGTTCGAGGTGAATACTAGACAAGGGGGACTAAAATAGCCATTTACCTTAAAAAAGTTCAAGAACTGCTCAGTTCTCTCTGATGATATAAGGTCAATCAGATTCCTCGAGCTTAGAACGCACATACGGATGCATTAGCCCATTTGGCCACGATCAGAGATGTAGATTTCTTGAGGGCTATTCCGATGGAGTTCCTCCCATCACTAAGCATAAAAAAGAAAAATGTCGTAATGATAATTGTCGTGGCACAGGACTTGTGGATGAGTCCAATCATGGACTACTTACAAGATGACAAAATTGCCAAAAGATAAGATAGAAGCATATTGATTGTGAGCTCGAGCAACTAGATATTGTATCTATGATGACACTGTATAAAAAGGGATTTTCAATCCCACTCCTAAGATACATAGATGGCCATGACTATGACATCTTCCTAAAGGATATTCATGTTAGCCATTATCGGAATCATGCTGGGGGCCATCTTTAGCTCAAAAAGCACTTTGGCAAAGATTTTATTGGCCTACAATGAAATAAGATGCTATTGACCTTGTCAAAAAGTGTGACAAATGTCAGAGGTTCACCAAGATCCCATGACCTCCACTAGCCTACCTACAACAAATGGTCAGTCCATGGCCCTTCATGATATGAGGTATGGACCTGATTGGACCATTTCCGATAGGCCGTCGGAAGTGCAAACATGCAATAGTGGCTGTCGATTATTTCACCAAGTAGGCAAGGTGAAGGAACTGGTAGAAATTTCTTCTTCCAAAATTGAAAAGTTCGTATGGGTGGATATCATTTGCAGGTTTAGAGTCCCATAGCAAATCGCAACTGACAACGGGACCTAATTCAATAGCGAGTAATTCATCAGGTTTTGTAATGATCTCAAGATTGTAAAGAGCTTTTCAGCCATAGACCACCCTCGGGCTAATGGAAAAGTTAAGGCTGTCAACAAGATCATCAAGCAAATCCTGAAGACAAAGTTAGATGCTAAGAAGGGAGTATGGGTTGATGAGCTACAGAAGGTGCTTTGGGCTTACAGAACCACAACTCAAAGCATCACAAGAGAAACTCCCTTCTCAATGGTGTATGGATCTGAGGCTATGATCCCAGATAAACTCGAGATAACTTCACAACAAAGAGCTACTTTCAACCCAGAGGATAATAATTAGTTGCTCGCTGTAAACCTCGACCTCATAGAAGAGACTAGAGAAATAGCTCTTCTCAAAGTTGCAACCAATCAACAACGGGTCATGAGATACAATAATAGAAAAGTCCAAGTTCGACACTACAAGATCGATGATCTCGTGCTGCGCTTCATCCTCCTTAGAGTTCGTAAGGCCAGTGATAGGACACTAGGTCCGAACTGGGAGGATTCATACATAATCAAGAAAAAGTTGGGAAATGGATCTTATCATTTAACAAACATGGATGGAGTCGAGTTTCCTCGAGCTTCAAACGCTAAACATCTCCACCCATATTATCAATGAATATGAGTTTGCTTATTTAAGTTTTAAAATTTTTATAATTGGTTACTAATCTTTGAATAAATTTTCAACAGAATACTATACCAAAAGTGAGCCATCGCTCTTCTAATTTGGAAGTGAACACTCGCCCTTCTAATCCAGAAAAGGCATTCAACTTGACGTACTTACAAAAACTCGATACAGTATGCAACTTACTATTCAACACCGTATATGACTAACTATTCAGCACTGCATGCGACTAACTATTTGGCATCATATGTGACTAACTATTCGGCACTATATGCGACCAACTATTTAACACTACATACGACCTACTATTCGACATCGTATGCAACCTACTACTTGGCACTGTATGCGACCAACTATCAAACACCAGATATAACCTACTACCTAGCACTATATGGGACCAACTATTCGACATCGCATATGACTAACTATTTGGCATCACATACGACCTACTATTTGACACTGTATGTGACCTACTACTTGGCACCATATGTGATCAACTATTCGGCACCGCATATGACCTATTACTTGGCATCATATGTGACTAACTATTTGGCACCGCATATGACCTATTACTTGGCACCATATGCGACCAACTATTTGGCACAGAATGCGACCTACTACTTGGCACTGCACATATGCGATCTACTACTCGGCACTACATTCATGCGACCTACTTAGATATCCATCGTGATAATAAAAAAGTTATTAGTCGATTGACCTACTAGACATTCATTTTAACTAATGTTCATTAAAAGTCATGATTCACAGGAACTTATTCATATAGACCTATATGTTATTATCTGCAACCTACTAAATATCCAGTTTAACATACTTGGAAAATCAAGAAAATTATGAAAAAATCATTAAAAACCTCATTCAACAAGATGAATATACACATAGAGATACAATAATACAAGATCGAAATAAGCCTACAACTATCATGGCCTACGGAGAAGACCGACCTCTTGTAGGCTAAAGGATCGATGTATCTGACAAGCAAGCCATCCATCATTTGGTCGTCAACCAAGTTGCTCTCAAACTTCTCCCTATTCCCCTCCCAAGGAGGCAAAAGAACAAATATGAAAGGAATGAACCCATTAGCATCACCATGATGAAATAAAATCTGTACAAAACTTCCCAAGATCCTCATAGAGGAATCATCTATGGGAATCTCCTATGCAGTAGGCCATACATACCCCAAAGCACTTCATCTAAGATCTGGACCATTAAGAGCATGGGGGGCTCAACCAATACACCCATTAAATCATTCTGAGAGATAAAGAAAAGAGGTTCTCCTCACCTTATATAAACTAGATTAGCCTCATTGTTAGATCAGGAGACTGATTAACTGCCCTTGATCTAACAGTCCAGCAAAAAGTGAGGCTTTATTGTTGTCAAACTGACAGCTATGAAAAATGCACGCATTAAATACGAAAATGATGACATGAGCAGGCGCAGATGAAACGATAGGATAATAGTCCAAATGACGGCATAGTAGATCGCAATTGATAGCTTTTATCAGGGAACTACAGCTTCCAGTGTGCAGATTGCATTGAGAGCTGGGGGTTAATGTTGTGGGTATTTGTGGAATCACATAAATGGGCTGGTAAAAGCCCAATGGACAAACTTAGCTAATAAGGGCCCAGCTCACCTAGGATTGAGGTTGTTGGACTAAGACATCAGATCGTTAAATATGAGCTAAGGTCGTTGGTCAACAGCAGTCAAAGCAGCCACCTCAGGTCGTTGAGAACAAGGTTCAGTTCGCAAATTCAAGCACACATCCACAACCAACAATTCAACGAAATCCGTTTAGTTCTTTACTTTGATGGGAGTTTATTATAACTATCAACCCTTTTCCTTTAAGTAATCCTAATCAAGTTATGATACTTATTACTATAGATTTATATTCAAACTGTAACCCCCTAATCATTATAAAAAGGGATGAAATCATTGTACATAACACGATCAATCATCAAATACAAAAATACTTAGCAAAGAATAATAAAAGCAGTGGACACAAAAATACTTAACAAAGAATAATAAAAGCAGTGGACGTAAGGGTTAAACTAATTTTAGCCGAACTATATTCGAAACTTCTGGTGTCTTTCTATTATCTCTCTCTCTCTCTCTCTCTGTCTCTTTTAAATTCAATTTGCAATTTTGGATTTTGAATTTGGGTTAACCGGATTTGACCATCAACATTTATCATTTTATTTACTCAGTAATACTGATTGATGATTATTGCTTTGCTCTAAAAAAAATGAAAATGACAAACAAAAAAGAAATATTAAAATCATATTAACAGATGATGGATACAATAAGAGTGTGTTTGACAAACTTTTTTTTGAGCTTATAACTTATAACTTAAAGCTTATAAGCTGACTTGATTGTTTGGTAAAGAAATTTTTTGAGCTTATAGCTTATAGCTTATAAGCTTCTTTTTCCAGACGCTATTGAAAGTAGCGTCTGAAGGGCTAATAAGCTCTTCAGCTTTTTTTTACCCATTTTGCCCTTCTGCATACGCGGCCTTTGGATGTTTGTGGCCTTTGGATTTGCTGGGTAAGCTTTGTTGCTTGCATGAGGGGTTACTAATGCAAAATGTTCTATTTTCTTTTTATAAAAATTATTTTTATAATAATAATTACTTATA